>CAEFZY010049085.1:0-15589 GCA_903066815.1 Brachyrhaphis roseni
GAAAACACCGAAACACCGAAACACCGAAAACACCGAAAACACCGAAAACACCGAAACACTGAAAACACTGAAAACACTGAAAACACCGAAACACCGAAACACTGAAAACACCGAAACACCGAAACACCGAAAACACCGAAACACTGAAAACACTGAAACACCGAAACACCGAAAACACCGAAAACACCGAAACACCGAAACACTGAAAACACTGAAACACCGAAACACCGAAACACCGGAAACACCGAAACACTTGAAACACTGAAAACACTGAAAACACTGAAAACACCGAAACACTGAAAACACTGAAACACTGAAACACTGAAACACTGAAAACACCGAAACACTGAAAACACTGAAACACTGAAAACACTGAAACACTGAAAACGCTCAAAATGCTCTAAACGCTTTAAACGCTTGAAATGCTGGTCTCGGTCTCAGTTTGGTCTCGGTCTCAGTTTGGTCTCGGTCTCAGTTTGGTCTCGGTCTCAGTTTGGTCTCGGTCTCAGTTTGGTCTCGGTCTCAGTTTGGTCTCGGTCTCAGTTTGGTCTCGGTCTCAGTTTGGTCTCGGTCTGGTCTCGGTCTGGAGCCGGTCTCGGTCTGGAGCCGGTCTCGGTCTGGAGCCGGTCTCGGTCTCAGTCTGGTCTCGGTCTCATTTTGGTCTCGGTCTGCATCCCAGTTTAATTACAATATTTTGTTGGTTAACTGAAAGCAGTTTATATCAAACTAAATGTGATTTGGCCTCAAGTCGCTGCAGATCAGACAGAAACTCAGTGAGACGCAGTTTGGAAATATCAGATTTTCTGTGAAAAATGGAAAAACTGTCCATTTTTCACTGGACAGTTTGACCTGGATGAACTGAAGTTTGAAGTAATTTGGTGAAAAATGACCTGAGACGTTGAGACGTCTTCAGCTCAACGTTTCTGACTCTGACAAAAACAGGAGTTATTAACGCTTTACTCCTTATTTTAATGTTTCCACTTGTTTTCATTGTGGCTTGAAAGTTAAAGCAACTGAATCTAAATCTGCAGATTAAGACTTTAAATGTTCTGGTTTTGATGAAAACTCAGCTGCAGGAAAATATTTCCTGGATTTTCCAGGTTTATTTCACCTGTGGGTGAAATAAACTTCATCCAGAGCAACTCTAGGCTTCATTACAGACATAAAACTACTTCTTGTCTCACAATGAGGATGTAGACTCACTATGGAACGTCATAAAAATATCTGAATAAACAGATTTATGAGGGAATGTGCAAACAGAAGATGAAACCTTTCTGTAAAATCTACATTCCTTTCAGTGTTGAGCAAACGGTAAATTCTGTTTTTTATCGCTGATAGTCATAAATCCTCCTGGTGTTTTTACAGGTTCTGCTTCAGGGATCTTTGGACTTTGAGCAGGAACTCAGGCGCTGCTGGTTCTGATGCCAGGAACGAGAACTGAGCCGCGGGTTCTGACGGACCGACGCCGGATTCTCCTTCAGGTCTTTTCTCCCACAGGAAAATAAAACCTCTGATCTCTCACCTCAGAAACAGAAGCATGTTCCTCTGTTAAAGGAACAGACACTTAGAGGCACTTGAGGTAATAAAGAAATCTCAGTGGCGGATCTAAATAATTGATCTGAAGAGTATCTAAAGATGGAAATGACTTTTCTTTCTTTCGTTCTGCCACGGCGTTGCAGATCTCTGGAGAGGAAAAAGTTTGGCAGCCAGAGATTCTGCTGCTTCGCACAAAACAGCCTGAAAAATAAAGAAACAGCAGCACAAAGGAACCAGAGCGTGGTCAGTGGAGGGTCACCAGCTGCTGACTTCATTTATAAAGTAAATATCAGCTTAATTGGTAAAACAAAAGAAAAAGAAACAGCAACGCATCGGTTCAAATGATCAGATTCAGAAATCCTAATTTATACTGAATGAAGAGACTCACATACTGCAGGTAACATATTAATAATTTATCAACATGTTAAAATCCTGAACTGACATTTCTACTGTATCGTTTTTGCTTTTTTGCCTCAGTTTTCCTGTTAAGTTGATGAAAATGTGAGGTCAAACCTTCCAGCTTCCCTCAGCGTTTCCCTCTGCTGATTTCCAGAAGTGACCGTTCAGAGCGACGTTTCCTGCCATCGGGTCAGAAGTCGCTCCTGAAACAAAAAGTTCTGCTGACTGGAACATGAGGCGTTTCAGAGAGAAGCAAATGAAAGTCAGACTTCTCTGATTCAGCTGGCAGCGTTTTTACACTCCTGTCTTTTTATCATCGTTTGTGAAGCTTCTGAAAACCAGGATTTTGATTTATAATTTACACCTACAGTTGGAATCATGTTTCTGTTTTATGCATTTTCAGCTCCGACTCTGTAATTTTCTGCCACCAGGACACCTTGGTTCTTCAGGATGTTAATCTGAGTGGTGGAAACTCATCCTGCATGTCAGCTGGTAATGAAGTGAGAGAACGGTCCAGTCCAATCAAATAAACGTCAGCGGAGTGGAGGGAAGCCTGACGGCTCTGATTAGACACTGGATGTATTAACAGGATTGTTTTCAGATAATAGTTTCCTCCTGAATGAAAACACCGCGGCTGTTTGACTTGTGGGAAATTGCTTGAGGAAATCAGAATGATGTTTTTAATCGTTTTATTCGATCTGCTGTGACGGCTCGTCAGATTACCTGACGACGATTTCCTCTGTTTTCAGAAACTGAGCTTTGATATCTGGATGTAAGCAGGTTTTCCTTTCACAGTGAAATCATGATGGAACCATTTAAAACCCGTTTCACATAAAACACTGAGCTGAATGAGGATTTTCATGTCAGTGTGTGGCAGCATGGCAGCCAGAAGCCTCATGACGGGTCAGAACTCATGACGGGTCAGAACCGAGTCGAGTCAGAGCTGACAGCAGACATGGTGCAGAGAAAATAAAGTAATATCTAATATATTAGTGATTAAAAATGAATGGACTTGAAGTCTGTTATTAACTAATCACAATCAGTTTCATTAAAAATGCAAATCTCAGCATAAGAAACAAAATTTTTTATTTGAAATCCCTTTTCCTGCTACATTATTAGCAGGAAAAACAAATATATTTATAGTTTTTAATCTGATCTTCATCCTTCAGATTGAAGCAAAGAGTTTCTGGAGATCATTCAAGGAGCTTCTTTAGAAATGCTGACATTAGCATTAGCTGCTACATGTTAGCATTTTGATGCTATTTTAGGCTAGCATAGCTTCACTACTAGGCTAACTCCTTTTAGCACAACTAGAACATAACAATAGTCTTTTCCTGCATCCAATCAGATGGTTTAGAAACAGAAACGAATCCCTGATGGACCAGAGAGAAGCAGCTTCATCCTCCATCGCTGTTAGCGAACGTAGCTGTGCGTCAGATTTATGGGCGTAAAGGCTCCAGCTGTGGACATCAGGATGTAACATGTTCTGTTCTCAGTACTGAACACATTCCAGCTCCGCCGGTCGGTGGATCCGGTTCAGTTAGGAGGGAAGAACCTTCTGTCATTTCTTCATATGATCTCTAAATGGTTCTCCATGATCATCATTCAGTCTGGAGGTCTTTAGCAAAAGGCTGTTAAATAAGAGACCGTGCATATTCATAATAAAGAGAAAGGTCACCTGTTTTATCCATCAGAGTTAAATCAGGCAAGATTTAACTCTGATCTTAAAACCAACAGCAGATTTTACTCTGAAGGAATAAATGAAATGGAAAAGCAGCAGCAGTTCATGTTAAGGTTGTGATGAGTTTGTGGAAGGATGTGAGTTTTTAAAGTGTCTCTAATGTTTCAGTCAAGCTGAGCTCTGAACTGTTCATCCAGCCTTTCCCAGCCGGTTCCTCTTGTTGAGTCTTTTCCTGTCAGGAACTTTAACGTTTAGCAGTCTGAAGACTTTATGAATGATGGACTGAGAAGCTTTTCCTTCCTGGTGTTTAGTGACACAAACCTTCTGATTAATAAAACTAAATAATCTGAAGCTAAGCTCTTTGTCTGATATTCTAAAGTTTCCATCATTTTTGCTGCGTTTCTGTTTCTCGTTGTGTCGTCTTCCTGCTGGTTTCAGTCGTACCTGTGAAACTTCCTCCTGGAAGAAGAGTTTCTGCAGAGTGGTTCCCAGAGAGGATCCGTCTGGTCCGTCTGGTCCGTCTGCGGCTGGCAGGCTGACATCTGGGCCGATCACAGCGCCGCCATCCATGACATGCTGCTGCGAACTGTCACTGGACCAGATGGTTTATCAAGTCAAAGCTGGAGAGAAAAAACAGACAAGAAGACAAACAAACAGCCATCAAAGTGTTGGCATCCCTCTGACTCCTGCTTCCTCTGAAACTCAGGACAGGAAATCAGATTTCTGGGTTTTGTTCCTCAGTAGTGAGGACGGTTCCTTGCAGAACAGCAAATGTTTTATTCTGTTTCAGACGGAGAGACGGAGCGCTGCTCTCCTCAGGGAAACACTTTGCTTCCTTTCTAATGATTCAGAGTGAAGCCATGGAAACTGAGCGCGTCGCCCCGCAGGGAGGCTGGGATTCCCGGCCATTATGGGATGCAGCAGGAAGCCGAGGCCAGCAGCTATCTGCTCCTTTAAACATGAATTTTTTAAAGTTTCCATGGAATCAAAGGCTTCTGATCTCGTCTTTCAGAAACTCACAAATACTATTTTCTCCATAAAAATCTGCCTTATTGGCACAGAAACCAAAGAAATGTTGAAATGTTTCATCACCGCTGCATCCAATAAAAAACCATCCTGATGCTGAAACTGACGTTCATCTATAAAATCACACAGAGAAAAATGGAAATGTTCAAAATGTGAAACAGAGAAAACACAATCAGCATTTCTATTGGTTTGTCAGAAAAGAAGCAGTTTGATTGTTTAGCACAAAAACAAGAATTTGAAATCATATTTTGCATTAAACAGAGAAAAGTTTTTCTTTTTTTCTCTGAAAGAATCAAAATAATCCAGATTTGCGATAATAAATGGATGATCAGAATATTTCTAATTTTATTACTAACATAAAGAAGATTTTCACTTTGATTTGAACATTTCCTGACTGAAGGTTTGATTATTTTCACATTCTTTGGTCCAAAGATGATTTCTGTTTGACTTATTTAATAAAAATAGTTGAGTATCAAGAGCGTAGCAGTCGAGGTAAATTCAGTTTGTCTGTTTGTGGAAAAGTAGTGGCAGCATCATGATGTGGGCTTTTTTAAGTTAACATAATTTAGCATAAATTTCATCAAACTTTTTGGAGTTAATTTGAATATTTGGCTTTGAATTGTAGCAAATCATCCAGTAGAGTTGATTGTGTGTTTTAGAGAAATCCGTTTTTAAACGTTAATATTTGTTCTTTCAGTTGAATAAATGAGATGAAAATTAAAACTTCAGAGATGTGATTGTATTCTGGATGTTGGTGTTCCCATCCAAGCAGAACCAGAACTATTTGCGGACATGTAACACGTTTATAATGTTGATATGAAACCTGTGTCTTAATGATGCAGATTTTCATGCTGATTCAGTTTTTCATAACCAGCAGACAGAATCTCCGTTCAGTGGATTTCCACGGCCTTTTCAGAGCTCAGACTTGATCCGTCAGGCGCTAACAAGCGAAGCTAAAGTCCCGTAAAGGTCAGCCGTAAAGGTCATCCGTCCTGCCGGAGCCGCCGCTCTCAATTATTCATCTTCACTGTGGAAATCAATCCAGCGCTTTCCGTATTTACAGGCAACATTTACTGTCTAATTAGAAGATAATCAACAAGTATAATGGATTTCACAAGGTGGAGACTGAAGAGCAGCCAACTGGAGTTTAGTTCTGCAAGATGAATTATTTCCATCTGCTGATAATTATTTTAATAAAAGCCGTCATGTATCATCAGCGTGTAGAAAGTTGGAGTAAGAAGGTTAAAGCCGAAGTTAAAGGACAATAAAAGTTTTCCAGCTGGAGAAACTCGTTTAACTTCTGATTGGTGAGAAGAAGCAGAGAGTTTGGTGCTGCAGCAATAAAAATTACTTCTTAAAACTTTGTTTGCAACACGACAACCAGCTGCAGGCCACTGAGCCAGACTTTTGATTTTTTGATTTTGCAGAGAAAGATTCGTTTAAATATGTTGATTTATGAATTAAATGGTTTCAAGGTGCAGCAGCAGGAAGAGTTGGGTTGATTCTGTAACTAGGAACGGAGGCGGTTCTTCTTCCTCCAGCGTGAAGCTCAAGTTCTGAATCGTTCTGAATCGTTTGAAATCGTTCTGAATCGTTCTGAATCGTTCTGAATCGTTCTGAATCGTTTGGAATCGTTCTGAATCGTTATGAATCGTTCTGAATCGTTATGAATCGTTCTGAATCGTTTGGAATCGTTCTGAATCGTTCTGAATCGTTCGGAATCGTTATGAATCGTTATGAATCGTTCTGAATCGTTTGGAATCGTTCGGAATCGTTCGGAATCGTTCGGAATCGTTATGAATCGTTATGAATCGTTATGAATCGTTCTGAATCGTTCGGAATCGTTCTGAATCGTTCGGAATCGTTCTGAATCGTTCGGAATCGTTCGGAATCGTTCGGAATCGTTCGGAATCGTTATGAATCGTTCTGAATCGTTTGAAATCGTTCTGAATCGTTCGGAATCGTTTGGAATCGTTCTGAATCGTTTGGAATCGTTCTGAATCGTTCGGAATCGTTCTGAATCGTTTGGAATCGTTCTGAATCGTTCGGAATCGTTTGGAATCGTTCTGAATCGTTTGGAATCGTTCTGAATCGTTCGGAATCGTTTGAAATCGTTCTGAATCGTTTGAAATCGTTCTGAATCGTTCGGAATCGTTCTGAATCGTTCGGAATCGTTTGGAATCGTTCTGAATCGTTATGAATCGTTATGAATCGTTCGGAATCGTTCGGAATCGTTCGGAGTCGTTATGAATCGTTCTGAATCGTTTGAAATCGTTCTGAATCGTTCGGAATCGTTCGGAATCGTTCTGAATCGTTCGGAATCGTTATGAATCGTTCTGAATCGTTTGAAATCGTTCTGAATCGTTCGGAATCGTTCGGAATCGTTCGGAATCGTTCGGAATCGTTATGAATCGTTCTGAATCGTTTGAAATCGTTCTGAATCGTTCGGAATCGTTTGGAATCGTTCTGAATCGTTTGGAATCGTTCTGAATCGTTCGGAATCGTTCTGAATCGTTTGGAATCGTTCTGAATCGTTCGGAATCGTTTGGAATCGTTCTGAATCGTTTGGAATCGTTCTGAATCGTTCGGAATCGTTTGAAATCGTTCTGAATCGTTTGAAATCGTTCTGAATCGTTCGGAATCGTTCTGAATCGTTCGGAATCGTTTGGAATCGTTCTGAATCGTTATGAATCGTTATGAATCGTTCGGAATCGTTCGGAATCGTTCGGAGTCGTTATGAATCGTTCTGAATCGTTTGAAATCGTTCTGAATCGTTCGGAATCGTTCGGAATCGTTCTGAATCGTTCTGAATCGTTCGGAATCGTTCGGAATCGTTCGGAATCGTAATGAATCGTTCTGAATCGTTTGAAATCGTTCTGAATCGTTCGGAATCGTTTGGAATCGTTCTGAATCGTTCGGAATCGTTCGGAATCGTTATGAATCGTTTGGAATCGTTCTGAATCGTTTGGAATCGTTCTGAATCGTTTGGAATCGTTCTGAATCGTTCGGAATCGTTCTGAATCGTTCGGAATCGTTCGGAATCGTTCGGAATCGTCTCCTGCTCCGCCCTGCTGACGGACTCGGCTGTTTTGTAGGAACTCTCTCTGCTGTTTGCTGTTAATATTCTGTTTTTCTTAATGAATATAATGAGTGATCAAGGCAGAAATGACCCATTTTCCTCACATCATTAAAATTCATTAAACTTTAATCTGATCGGCTTCTAATTTAAAACACAGCTGATTAATCACCCAGCAGTCACAGCAGCCTCAACATGGAGAGAAACCCGATTCTCCAACAAGCCCAGCGCCGCCATGGCAACCAGGCAGGGCCAATCGCATCGCAGCGATGAGAGGATGGGAGTTTTAAAAACCTGCCGCACCACGAAGAAGAGTCTGCTCTTCACTTCCGCCAACAAAACTGAGTCACATGTAGCTTCACTGCTGGAAGAAACTAAATATTTACTTTATTCTGAAATGATTTTCCACAGGTTGAAAGAGTTCTCAGAAAACTTCAGTTCTAGTGAATAAAACAGGAAAATCCCTGATTGATCAAAACAGACTCATAATAATCTCACATGTTTGTGGTTTTGAAGTTTGAGTTTTTTTTGTTGTCTGGATTGAATATTTCTGATGAATCGAACTGTGAGGCCAAAACAAACATTTACCCACTGAACATAGAAAACACCTGCTTTAGTTTAGTTTAGTTTAGTTTAGTTTAGTTTAATTTAGTTTAGTTTAGTTTAGTTTAGTTTAGTTTCGTTTATTGTTTTGAACTGTATAAAGAGAAGAACCAGAACCCAGCACTAACTGTGTAAAATGTATTTCTATTGATCTGAGTGACATTCTGGTATCATCAGCTGTAAATAAATCAATAATATTGATCATGTCTGATGGGTTATTGGTGACTATAAGCTCATTAGCTAACAGAGTTGGAGATTTTAACCCTGATTGTTCATACAGGATGTGAAGGAAAACCCAGTTTCTGTGCCAGCAGCTTCATCCTCTTCCTCCTCCTCTTCCTCCTCCTCTTCCTCCTTCTCCTCCTCCTTCTCCTCCTCCTCCTCCTCCTCTTCATCCTCTTCCTCCTTCTCCTCCTCCTCACTTTGAGGTGATAAATGGTTTATTTTCTCCGTTTTCCTTCTCATCTCGTTGTGATTTATGTGGGAACGTTTAACTCTCCAACCTTTTGTTTCAGCTGAGCTGCATGTGAAGAAAACATGAACAACAAACATTATGACTGAAAATAAGTTTTATTAGTTTTTATTTTGATTTTATATGTTTAAATGTTGTTAGCAAACCGAGCTCGTCATAAAAAACCACGGCTACATTAATGAAGCTCTGACAAAACATAAAGAAAACATTATTTAGACATGTTTGAAACAATCATTTAGTTATGAAATGTTACATTTAGTTTCCATAACATGAAAATGACCAGAGAGAAATTAATTTTCATTAAACTAATATTGTCCTTGGTCTTCCACTAACCAGACAGACACACATCTGTTAGTTCATATTCAGAATTAAACACATTTTAATCTAAAACTACATCAACAACATATTTAAAAAGTATTCTTGCTGCTTCATTATTGAATAAATAAATATATGAGCTCAATAACAAAGATGTTTATAGTTTTCCAGCCATCAGGTTGGAGTGTTTTTATATTTAAAGTGAGAGTCTCCTCCTTACTCCTCTGGTGGAATCTATAGAGGACAATAACTGCCAAAAATAAATAAATGAATAAACGACTCTAGATTTCAGGATGTCCTGCTCCTCTTCATCTGTTACTATGAGCTCCAAACGTTCAGCTGTAAGCCCAGCTGTTCATGTTTAAGACTTTTATTTTGAAGTATGAAAGGAATTATCTTGGTGTTTTTAACTTCTTTTTGTGGCGCCATTTTGAAAATTATTTCCATAAACCAGGCAAGATGCTCCTCCAGATTCTCTCTGCAGGTATTTAATTTAACATAATCATCTGAAACAGCGTCAGACTTCACTGCTGAAGCAAAACATGATGGAGCTCTTTTTAAATTCACTGCAGAACATTTGGACCACAAACAAAACGAGATACTGAGACAGAATGTTGTGGTGGGATGAACAGAGAGTTGACTCCCATCTGGTTCAGTATTTAGCATTTCTAAAATATTCCAAACAAAATGCAGCTGAAAAACCTCAAAGCAGCCAATCCAGTCGCCCCGGTCGTTTTCCTTGGTGCTGATTGGTTGCATCCATGAGCAGAAAAAAGGAAGACGGAAGATGTTAGCATCTATGCTAACGCTAAGACGGTGTCCTGTGCATGATTAGGAGGCTAAAAACAGGCGTTGTTCCCTAAACATGCTGACACTGAGGACTAGTTTGGTTTTTATCTCCAGGTTCATCCCGATCGGTCCGTAGAAATACATTTCCAGACATTACAGGGGCTTTTATGTTCTGCTTCTTGTTTTTGGTTTATATTTTCCATTTAGCATCATGATAAATCTGTTTTCATGAGTGTTGATGTAAAGAGCTGACTGTAATCAGTTTCTGCACACGGCTGCAGGAAGCCGTTCACCTCCAGATGCGGCGCTGCGGATGAACTCAGAGGAAAGGTCTGGGCTTTGTGCTGATGAGCAGAGGGAGTCCTGCAGCCTGATGGGGTCACAGCGATAGCTGCAGCAACGCTCACATCACCCACACCATCCGAAGGCAACAGAATATTCATTAAACCTCCACAATAAGACAGAATTTAATCTTCCAATTTAATTATAAGGTCGGCGCTCGGGAAGGCTTTGGTCTAGATTCTGTTCCCTGGGAGATTGGCCCTCTTTCCCCGAATGAGAAGACAGAGCATCGTTTCCTCCAGCAGGAGCAGACCTGCCGCCGCTGCTGCTTTTGTTCCTGAAGGAGGAATAATGAGCGAGGAATGAGAAGGGAACAGGAAGTGTGACCATTACTGGCCTGTTATAGAGAAAACAAGCAGAACACAATGCTGACCATGTGAGAGATGACTCTCTGAGCACGCCGCCACGCCGCTAATGGCTCTCACCAAACCTTTCCTGCTTCCTCGGCCTCTGAACTCGACTCACAGAGGCTCAGAAAATATTCTGTCTGCCGTTAAAATAAGGAGAGCAGGCTGCGTTTAATTCAGTCGGTTTTTACATTTAAAAGGTTTTAAATCATCACCAGGAAACCAGAGTAAATACAGAATCAGTTTTTAACAGTGTTAGCTTAGCTAGCAGCTAGGCGTTAGCGTAGCTCTGGAGGAATCCAGCTAGCAGCTAAGCTTTAGCGTAGCTCTGGAGGCTTCCAGCTAGCAGCTAGGCGTTAGCATAGCTCTGTAGGCATCCAGCTAGCAGGTAGGCATTAGCATAGCTCTGGAGGAATCCAGCTAGCAGGTAGGCATTAGCGTAGCTCTGGAGGAATCCAGCTAGCAGCTAGGCGTTAGCATAGCTCTGGAGGAATCCAGCTAACAGCTAGGCGTTAGCATAGCTCTGGAGGAATCCTGGACAGAAGTAGAAATTCTTTATTCCAAAAACATCAGAGGATTTCCCAGCATAATCAGCCTGATTAGGGTCATGGCACATCATCAATCCCAGGGGAGTCAACACTCAGTTCCATTTCATATAAAAAAATCCAAATGTTCTTAAAGGGCCGGTTGTGCCAGAATGTGTTAATAAAACCCGTTAAGCTATTAAAATATTCATAAATAGCTGTGATAGGATTTTATGATTGTTTTTCTGTTTTTTTATAATCATAATCTGATTGTTTTGTGCTAATTTAGAAATCTTTGTAAGGAATTTTCATATTTGTGCCAATGTGATGTTAAATGTGACATTTTATTCCCCCGTATCGATCACAGACTCTAACCACGTAAAGCTGAGGCAGCAGTCAGTTAAACTCAACTGACTGGTTTTGACCAATTTTTAGAAAAACTTACAATAAAATCAGAAAAAATGTGGAGATTTGTTCATTGTGTTTGAATTTTACTGATTTGTGGAAAAACTGGAGGGACTGATTGTTGTGATTTGGAGTCTAGAGGGCCACATAAAAACCTGCGGCGGCCCTAATTTGGCCCCCGGGCCTCGAGTTTGAAACGTGATTTACGTAATGAAGATTTATTTTCTTCTGAAACAATGCAGAATTATCAACAGACAAACAGAAAGGTACAAACTGACAGTTCTTCAGACATTCTTCCATCAGTTACAGAAACTCTTCCTGCTGCCCCACATCACCACACTGCCACCACCGTGTCTGACTGTACAAATATTAATTTCTGAAACTGTTACCAGGACTCATCGCTGTGGATTTCTCATCTTTATCTTCCATGAAATGTACATTAGGCTTCATTCGTCTTCATGTAATCTGAAAAATAACTTTAAAGACTTTGTTTCTAAGTTTTAATGCCCTGGCCAAAAAAAATGAATCTAATTGAAAATAAAGTGAAATCCTTGAAACGTGTGATGATCTGTGAGGAAATGTCGCCCTCTGCTGGACTCTGTTTGTATTTCTGCTGCGTGGAAAAAGGTCTGAATGTCACCAAGTTTATATGAAAACATAAATACTGCGAAAAATTTAAATGTTTTTGTCCTTAATGTCAGAAAGTGAAACTTAAACATTATGCAGATTTATTAGTGAATAATTTAAAACATTTTTTTAGTGCTCAGAAAATCTGAATATTAAACAAGATTAATAAAGCTGATACTTAGGAAAGAAATGCCATGGTTGTGTTTATTTCTGTGCAGTCAGTTCTTGGTCTGGGCTCCTTTGGCATGAATTACTGCATCAATGCATCGTGGCGCGGAGACCAACATGAAGAAACTCCTCTTCCTCCTCCAGATGCTTCTCTCTAATCCTACATGTTTTTCAGATCCGTGGAAAACTGAACAAAAGAAGCTTTTCCACGCCTGCATTAATTTACAAACTTCAAATTAAGCAACAATATTTAAAATATGGTGAAAACAGAATGCATCGTCTGTGCCAGTGTTTGTTTTCATTTTTTAATTGGTGGGTCACAAAGTGCTAATTATCTGCAGCTGAACATCAGATTCAGGTTTTTTCTCCATCTTGTTTCTGTTCTGATGAAACAATTAGAGAAACTCAGGCTGATTTCTTCTGTTGGCGCCGAGGATCCGACAGCTGCAGCTGGACTCGGGTCATGATAAATCTATCATGTACAGATTAACTACATATCATTAGAAAAAATATATTTTCATGATTAGAGGAATAATTGACAACTGAGATTATATGAGTCTCCTGCAGAAATGAACCACTCAAAAACAACCAATCAGAGCCAGGGGGCGGGGCTTATTGCCGTCAATCAACCTGATTGACAGCAAGTTTTAATAATTAAGTTAATAAAAGTTAGACTGAGGCTTTTAACCCTCCAGAACTTCTAGCATTTTAAATGAGAAATGTTTTTTATCATCTCTGGAAAATGATTTAATTTTTCTGATTAATTTGAATCTTTTCTCTTATAATTAACTGACTCTACAAAGTTACAATATTCAACCTTTAATGTTCATTTTTGTGTTTGAACATTGAATATCATCCAAGTTTCCTAAGAAAAACTTCTTAATTATATTAATCTAGAAAATTCAGAGCATTTTCATAATTTTACTCCTTATTCCTGTTTTTCATTAGAATTTATCTACATTAGAAATATTCCTCTGTCGTAGCTCAAATTCATAAAAACATGTACTTTAGTTGTGGATGTGAAGCAGTAACTGTCCGGAGCTGATTGGTGTGAAGATTTTTATTCTGCTCAACAAAAATCTAACTATTTTCACAGCATCACCAGGAAACTTATTTCTGCGGTAAATAAAAGTGTCTCATAAATAAAATGATAGTTTTTGTTCCTGCAGAGGAATCAGCTGGACTTCAGCCTCTTGGAGTCGCCGCTGTGCAGCGGCGCCCCCTGCTGGCCTCTCTTTGCTCCTGCCTGCACCGCCTGGCTGCAGCCTCCTCCTCCGGGACTCCTCCGCTCCCGTCGCTCCCGTCGCTCCTCCATCTCCTCCAGCTCCTCAGCAAACAGCGTCTTCAGAGCAGCAGTGAGTTTAGGGAGAGTTTTAAAGTCTCTGAAGCAGATCTGGAAGGAAGAAGTCATCTTTAAAACCAGAGTTCATGTCAGGTTTTACTTCTGCATGTCATAGGAGAGTCTTACTTTCATGTGGTCGAAGGAAATTCCCACTTTGTCACTGAAGTCTTCACTGAAGAGCGGGATCTTGGCGTAGCGTTGGCTGAAGTGGTTCAACATGATGAAGTCGGCGTTCATCTTCATGCCGACGCCGATGGCCTGCGAGGTTGTGCTGCCAGAAAACACAAATCTATTTATAGTTGTTCTATAGAAAACGTAGCACAAAGCAGAAGAACGTGAAGTGAAAGTGATCGGCTTTCCGTCTCACCTGTGTCGTTTCTCCACAGCTTCCTCCAGCAGCTCGTCCTCCAGCGTGGCTTCATGGATCAGCAGCGTCGCTTCATTTCCTGGAAAAATCCCCCAGAAACATTTAACCCTTCGTTCCCAGAGGACCAGCCGCGTCCCAGTCAGGACTGGGAACAAACAGCCAGTAAAGGAAGACCTACTGGGCGCCAGTGGAAGGAGCTTCTGTTAAACACTGAAACATTAAACAGTGAATTCATTTCTCAGACTTTTTAAAACCATAATCATTGGAATATAAGATCTTTTTCCACAGAAATGTATGAACTTTGTTAGCAGCTAGTTAGCGGTAGCCTCAACCGCCTTGAGTCACAGACAGCAGAGCCATGAATCACATATTAAAGAACTTTTTTAGTGAACTGAAGGTTTCCAGGTCCGATTCTCTCAGGAGGCGGCCGGTCGGCGCTGGTCGCTCACCGATGTGGACGAACGCGTCGCAGGGCATGGTGTCTCCAGAGAAGGCCAGCTTCCAGCCAGACTGGTGCACAAAGCTGCAGGCGAAGGCGTTCCTGCAGTGGCGCACCAGGCAGGTCCGAAACTGAGACACAGAGCGTCGATTAGCAGAACCAACCAATCAGAAACAGAGAGAGGAACGGAGCGGGCAGACGGCGCCGCAGACCTGCTGCAGGCTGGTCTTCCTCAGCATGGACTGGAGCGACGAATCAGGCTTCAGCTTGGAAACATCAGCGTCATCACACAGACTCCTGCTGGGGATGTGACTGAAAACCACAGAAGAAGAAACAGCAGCTCAACTTTAGTGACCTGCCTTCGTTTAGAGGAGATACCATACCAACTTTATTTGTAAAGCACTTCATACACCATGAGGACCGAGGTGCTGTAACAAAATCACAAAATACAGTGTAGCTAAAAGAAAAAAAAAAACACAAATTACAGATGAATTCACAGACAGAAAAATAAAGGAAAGAAGAAAAACATCTCAGATTGTGTCAAACGCCAAGGAGAAGAGATAAGTCTTTAGCAGCGACTTAAAAGCAGCAGGTGAGGAGGCCTGTCTTATGTCCAGAGGAAGGTCATTCCAAGGTCATTCCATAGCTGAGGAGCTGCCACAGAGAAAGCAACGGTTGGTATTTAGAGGAGATGAAGGAAAAATAACGAGTTTAATAAACGGAAGGAGGATTATCATCCTAATCTGGAGAAAAGTTTAATCATGTTCCAGACTGTAAGGAAGAAAAAGTTATTAGGTATTAATGGAAGATTGAGACGTGAATGAACTGAACCGGTTCAGACCGGCTCAGACCCAGCGAACCGGCTCAGACCCAGCGAACCGGCTCAGACCCAGCGAACCGGTTCAGACCGGTTCAGACCCAGCGAACCGGTTCAGACTCAGCGCACCGGTTCAGACCGGTTCAGACCGGTTCAGACCCAGCGAACCGGTTCAGACCCAGCGAACCGGTTCAGACCGGTTCAGACCCAGCGAACCGGTTCAGACCGGTTCAGACTCAGCGAACCGGTTCAGACCGGTTCAGACTCAGCGAACCGGTTCAGACCGGTTCAGACTCAGCGAACCGGTTCAGACC
>CAEFZY010049094.1:0-68007 GCA_903066815.1 Brachyrhaphis roseni
CACTCAATACTCAGATCCATGAACGAGATGTAGCAAATATGAACGGGAAGCCACCCAGTGGCTGAAATAAATTACTAAATTTAAAACACTTTAATCAAGTGTTTTAAAGTATCTTTCTAAGACACTTTAAAACACATATAAGGCGCACCGGATTATAAGGCGCACTGTCGGCTTTTGAGAAAATTGAAGGCTTTTAGGTGCGCCTTATAGTGCGGGAAATACGGTACATGCTTTAATTTTCTCACGACTTTCTTATTGTGTAGCTGCCTGCAGCCTAACCAGCCAATCAGATTAAAGGCCTGCGTTCAAAACAAATGAAGTGACATCATTGTAAAATTTATACATTTATCTTTCATAAAAATTACTTTTAAAGGCGACCTATTAATATATACATTTTACACATTTTCATACTTTCATTTTTGTTTCTACTGTTTCTGGAAACAACCAGTTTTTGGCAACAAGTAAATGTATTTTGATGAGCCATTTTGAAAACCTTCCAAATGTAACATCACATTCCACGGTTACTTAGCAACGCCTGCTGAGCCCAGCCCGTTGCCTAGCAACCTAACCCGAGTTCCAGCACATTTGGTCAGCTGGTTTTATCGCTGTCTGCGCTGTATAATGGCTACTGGAAAAGACAAATGTTTGGTTGTTGACTTACCATCCAGAAACCACTTGCTCCATTCTTGTTGCTTGTACAGGAGGCTCTACTTCTGCTTTTCAAAGCTATACGGTTGTATAATTGTGCGTTTGGCAATTTCACATGTGATTGTAAGCATTGAGTTGAAGGGGCGTGGCCAGCAGCAGCTTGTTTGGATTTAAAGTGACAGGAGGGCTTGGTCGTCTCTGATTTCAACAGAAAATTATCAAAAACTAAAAACATTTTATAGACCAACAAAAGAGAAAATAGTTAGCCTAAAACAGTAAAATATGACATGTTTATTCCATTGCTGTGCTGGTACAAGAGAAATAATTAACAATAATATTATTTTTGCATTTTTAATTGTGGCAAAAATAGAAACTTTTGGCCATGTGTCACTTTATATTTACATTCGGCAAATCTTTATCATTTAGTCTGAGCAGAAAGATGGATGACATACATTACAAAACCAAGATTGAAAATATGTTTTTCACTTTAGAACAGCTAAATAAATACACAAAAGAGAGGAAATAAACACTTTTAAGGAGTTTTCTGGCCATCATGTAACACATGGCGCATCATTTCTTCTGTATGCTGAATTCGCCTCAGAGATTATTACCCCAGCAGCGACAGATGCAGAAGGCAGTAATAAAACGTTGGGAGTGTTGGCAGTAACTCAGAGCCAACTTGACTATCAGAAGGTGTCTTCTCCAAACCGCCTGCTGTCTCACCTCTCATTAGACTCAGTCCTGCACCGACCCTTCAGTCCCTTCCTCTTCCTCTTCCTCCTTTGCTCTGCGCAGGCTATTAGTGCCTCATAACTGTCAGGAAAGCCTTGGCTTGCCCGAAGCGTTATACATTACTCTACCCCCTGTGGTGCTGAATGTAACTCAATTCCAGCTGTTCTGAGGCAGACAGTTAAATGGCGTCAGATTGGAGAAAAAAGTGAAAGTGAGAAACTTGGAAGAAAAACTGAGGGTTTGGAATATTTGTTTCTGTTTATTTGTTATGGTTTTTAAGGTGAGAATGTGAGTAGATACTTTAACTGAGAATATTGAAATATGGTAATAAAAAAAAGAAAAAAGAATTAAAAAATTGTGATGTCATGCATGCAAAATCTTGCCCCCTACTGGAGGAGAAAAAAGCTGCTGACGACTAGCATCGGTTTTTACGACGGCGTATGAGAGCCATTTTAGATTTTAAAAAATGTCATCAAATAACTCTGAAATATTTAGATTAATCTCAGAAAAGTTCTAGAAAAAAGGAGGAAATTGCTAAGTTTTAAACATCAACATTTTTGTTTCTAGTAAAAACTGGTCAGTCACGGCGTCCATTTTCTTTTTCTTCCATCATTTTAATTTCTGCATTTTGATGCTGAAATCACTTCGGACATCTGCCTATTTCTTACATGTTTTCAGTAAAGAGGTTTGTTTAACGATCAAAAACAGGAAGGAGTTGTAATTTCATTTGGCATAAAGCACAACGGTGACATACGGCTCACCAGAACGAGACTGATCCCACAAAATGGCTCTAATGGATAATTATCAACACTGATTGAGACACTTTTCACTCCATTACTCTGAGGAAGATTATGTTTCTTATGTTCATGGAGATCCTATGAATGCAGGCCAAAAATAAATCAATAATAAAAAAAAGACTCAACACCGTTTCATACACAGTTTTAACATATTGAACCATTAATACGGAATATTGTTAATCAGTTTTAGAACAATTTTCTTTCACTTACTGTCCGACTCGAATGTTCTCTTGTCTTTTCTATTTTTCTAAGAGACAGAAGCCTGTATATTTATATTTATATGTGTATATTTATATTTATATGTGTATATTTATATTTAAATGTGTTTATTGTTGAATCCTCATAATGTCTGCTCTGTCGGCTAGCGGAGCTGTTGTCTGTCAGTTGCCATGACAACAGGCGTCCATGTGGAGTAAAGCCGACAAAAGCAGAATCCGATTGTTTTTAGTCGTTTTTCTGCGTTATTTTCCACTTACTGGGGCGAACTGCAGCTGCTGTAGCTTTTTTGCATTTTCAAAATGCAAAAAAACAGAAATTTGGTGAAATTATTCATCTGTTAACTTTATATTTAAATCTCATGTGTGTAGCTTTGTGATCTCTGTCACCAATCAGAGCCAGGAGGCGGGGCTTAGTGCTGTCAACCACTCTCATGTTCTTGCTGCTAAATGTGCTAATGGCGGAGAAATAACAGAAACAACCATCATCAAAGGCTATGCTAACTAGAATTAGCATTCATAACATGCTAGTCTAGCTGCAGTCTAGCATTAGATTGTGATTGACAGCGCTAAGCCCCGCAACCTGGCTGTGATTGGTTGTTTCTAGTTAGCACAGGAAGAAAGCACAGAAGCTACTTTTTTCACAGGTTTTCTGTCTCATAAACTATTTCAAAAAGTATGTAAATATATATATTTTTAATAAAAGTTACAAACTGCAGCCTTTGTGTAAAATGTTCAGCAGAGTTTTTGTTTTTAGCTGAAGTTTTAAGCGTTTCTTCCCCGTGTGGTTTTTCCCTCATTGTTCTCCCTGTGAGGTTTCAACATGGCCGCCGCTCTCTCTCTCTTTGTCTCCTGACATTTGGGTTGCTGTCGCCGCCTCAGCCGCCTGCTTATCCAGCCTGTCACCTGTTGGTTCTGTTCTGCTTCCTGTTTGGATTTTTATCAGCCTGGACCTCTTGCTTTTCCTGGCAGAGCCGTTCTGGTTCCTCCAGCAGCTCTGATTAAAAAGCTGCTGCCTTGTTTCTCCGGCTGTCAGGCTTCCCAGCCGGTTGTTGGGTTCTCCTTTCAGTCGCAGCCTGACGGGTTTTATTTTGTCTTCACATGGCATCATATCACACAGTCCAGGGCTTTCCTGCCATGCAGCGTTTTGCTTCGACAGCAATCTGTCTTTGGTTATTTAAAGCATCTGCAGGAAGGAAAGCAGGACGCTCCGAGGCTTGTTGCTATGCACATCTGTCCCCGGCAACGGCTCCGATGATAATCACCGTCATGCAGAGATACTGAGAGGCCTAGCAGCAAATATTTCCTTCAAATTATGAGAATAAAGTCAGAATAATAGCTGAATAAAAGCGCAATAATATGGAGCAAAGTTGGGGCCATAAAATTTGTTCAAAAGCAAAAATATTTGAAACTGTGTCAAAACATCATCTTTTAATAATAATATTAATAATATATTTTTCAGTGGCACTGGTGGAGATCTGGACAACGGCATAATGGAGCCACTAGAGACAGAAAAGGAGTCAATTTCTGCCAAGAAGTTCCCAAAAACTACTAATTTAGAAACAAACAAGAACATTTCTGAGAAAACTCTGAAATTTTGAGATTAATCTCAGAAAAAAATTAAAAATTTGAAGAGGCAAAAATTTGCAAAAAGAAAGCTTAACCTAAAGCCTTTTAGAAAAAGCCTGGAAATTTCTGAGTTTGAAAACTTTTGAAATTCAGAAATTCTAAAGTTTCTCTTTTTCAAAAAAGTTTCTAAGATTAATGTCAAATTTTCTGAGTTTTTGACTTTTCAAACTCAGAAATGTTATATTTTTTCCCAGATAATTTCTGAGATGACCCAAACCGACCCAAACTGACTCAAACCGCTGGTCTACTGTCCAATACATCCTGAATTATGTTCACTTTCTTCCAGTTCATATGAACTGGTGTGAACTCTTACACCATCAGCTGCTCAGTTACTAATTTGTTTCTATAATTATGTCTTAAATGTTCACTGGGTTTGTTAATTAGTTCAGATTAATGCTCTGTAAAATGTCACAATGTTGTTTTTTTTAAACATTTCTGTTCTCTGCTGCCCATATTTAAGATTATTAATAATAGAGTTAATGTTAATATTGAAAGTGAATTAATCAGGCCTGGAGGATCTGCCTCTGATTGGCTGTTATGAAATCTGCATCGTGGGTTTATTGTTCCAGCTAATGAAAAGAGAAGCACATATTAGATTAATAGATCACAGAATGAACTCCGTTTTTAGAGTCGTAATGAGCAGTCAGCGTTTTTACGTCGTTCGGCTGCAGCCAGGAGACAAAAGCTGCAGCTGATGAAGAAAAGAAAAGAAAATGGAGGCAGTGAAACAAACGCTGCCCACCGGTGGACAGGATGCTTTTATGATCTGTGTTAATGCAGCAATTAGCAGCATTTCAGACTAACGCTGAACTAATTATCTGTCCATTAACATGCAACAGAGATGTTCTGAACAGAGCATTAATTACTATTAGAATTATGAAATTACTCAGAATTATGAAATGAAAGGCACAATTATGAGAAAACATTAATATTTCATGATTTAAAGTCACAATTATGAGGAAAAAAATTTATTTAATGACGAATTAATGACGATTAAAGTCAAAATTCAGAAGAAAAAAAATCAGATTTTTGCCATAATTCTGAAAGAAAAAAAATCTGAATTTTATGATTAAATTTAGAATTCTGAGAAAAATTTTACATAGAGTAAAAAAGATGAATAAATTTCCATCTAAAAACTCTGACATTTTGAAATTAATGTAAGATTTTTTTGGGAGAATTTTTTACTTTTATTTTGTGAGTTTCAAAAGTCAAAAAATGTTTGACTTTTGACACACAAAATTTCCAAGAGTCGAAACTTTTCCGTCTCAAAGATTAATCTGGTTAATCTAAGAGATTAAATTCTGATTAACCTCTGAGTTTGAAAATATTTTGACTTTAGGATATATCAGAGATTTTGAAAGCAAATTTTAAACTTTTGAAACTCAGAGATTTCTGAGATTAATCACAAAATTTCTGAGATTTTTTGTTGCAATTTTTTGACTTTTCAGAACAGAAATGTCCTTTTTTCATAGAAGATTCCTGAGATTCATTTCAAATTTAGAATTTTTTTCTTGCAACTTTTTGACTTTTTGAACTTGGAAATTTCCAAGTTTTTTCTCAAATTTTTTTGGGATTACCAGTAGTCTAAAAAAGCTCAGTTATTTGATGGAAATTTACCCTTTTATCCTAATACACTGATGTAGATTTCTGCTTAATTTCATTTGCTTATTTTTGTGCCAAAATGAAAGAAGATTTTGATATTTCTGCCCGTAGTGGAATCCGTTTCTCTGCCAGCTTCTCGTGACTCTGATCTTGTGTTTTTACCCCGTCTGCCTCCTTAACGGCGCTTTTCTTTAACATAAGCATCGTGTAAGATGAGGAATCTCCTCGGCCGAGGCCGCAGGGCAAACTACATCATTTATGTGATTTATGTAATTTATCCTCATCGCATTCAGCACATGGCTGAATGAAGCGAATATCTGCACTGCTGGGAAAGAAGAAGGTCAAACGAGGCTGTTGATTCATTCTGAGGAAGACTTTTTAAATTCAGAGCAACGCTGTTGAACATGATAAACGTCTGATTGAGGTTTTCCATTAACACCAGGACCTGTATTCATTCATAAGGCGCCATAGCAGTAACATATAGAGCTGCTCTTTTAGGGTTCAATTAGAAGAAGAAAAGAAAGATCAAAGTATCTTCAGGTTGTTCAAACCAGCGTCAAAAATCAGAAAAATGGCTCAGAAATAAAGTGGAGTTTTTATTTGGTGAATCAGATTTATTTCTCAGTTTGTCCTCCCCAATGTGTTGCTTTAATAAGGAAGACGATTAGAGATGCTGGAAAAATATTCAGACTTTTGTCTCAGAATTGGGATTTAAGGCAGTTTGGTGCAAAAGTGACAGAGAGAGAGAGAGACGGGAGTTTTACAGGAAGAAACTTACTGAATGGTTTAGGTTTAGGTTATGTTTTCAGATGGCTGATTAAAGTCTGAATTCTGGTACTAATTCAGAAAAAAAACAGAATTCTGCAAAAGAGCCTGAATTTTTGAAAAAGTGAGAATTTTGTGAAAGTTAATTCTGCAAAATAGAATAAATTTTCTCAGAATTCTGAGACTAAAGTCTGAATTTTGCGAATAAGTAAAAATATTTTTCAATATGAAAACAAATTTATTTTTTCCATAATATTACGACTTTATTCTCATAAAAGTTTTAATATTACAAGAATAAATTTGTGATATTTTGGCTATTATGCAGATAAATTCGGGACGCTGTGGCTTTTTTCTGGTAACTTTATTTTTTCTTGGCATAGTAATAATATTCATCTACAATAAAATTATGTAAAATTGTACAGTTTTTCATAAATTTTCTTTAATTTCATTAATTCCATCCAGTTTTATTTTCCAGCTGCAGTGAATATAATTGCAGTAGATTACAATCAGAGATAATCTGACAGATTAAGTGATGCTAACGCCTTGTAGCATGTTTCTACTGAATCCTCCCAACATGGCCGCCGTCGCAGCTGTTTTCAGAACCATAATGGGTGTGAAGCAGTTTGGACTGGTAAACTGGGCTGAATGGGAGCAGAACTCCTTTGTGTTTACACGGATCTGTAACCAAATGGACCTTTAGCAGGTCTGAGAAGCAGATTAGTGTCTCTTTTTTTTTTCTTTGGGGATTACTCTGGACCGCTCCTTTGCTGTTTGCTAATTATTTGGATGTTGGGTTTGCTGCTGCTGTTCTTGTGAGCTTTTGGGATAATCTGCCAAGTGTTGAAGGCAAGCCAAGGAACAAATGGAGCCGTTTGGTGTTTTTTCAGAGTCTCTGTTTGCCATTTTGGTTTCAGTGTTTCCCTTTTCATTCTGTCTTCACTGCAAAAACACAGAATCGCTCCAAGTATTTTTGGTCGAGTTTTAGTGCAAATATCTTAGTACTTACAAGTTTCAGCAAGATATACTGGCTACTTTTCAATCAATAATTTCTTATAATTGATGAAAAAGTTCTAGTTACTTTGGCAGATTATGTAACATAAAACATTTTAAATTTATGACTTTATATTTCATTATGACTTTGAAAGACAAAATTATGACCATCTATATCATAGTTGTGAGTTTAAAACATGAAATTATGACTGTAGTTCTCGTTATTATGACTTTAAAACTTTTTCTTTCATGGCATGAATGGGCTTCCATATTTAGATTATAGTATAAAATAGAAAAAGAAATAATTACAAGAATAGGGTAATTAAACTTTAAATTAGACAAAACTGACTTATAAATAACTTTTCCACAACATATAGGAGCTTATTAAGTCAATCATTCCTTAATATTGATTAGAAATGTATGTATATATATATATTTTTATCATTATTAATGAATAAAAGCTTCTACAACTTGTAGAAAATTTACTTAAAAGTTAGTTTTGTTTTATTTGAAGTGCATTATGATATTTGCACTAGAAACTAGATCAAAACTAGAATTATTTAGTGTTTTTGCAGTGAGTTTTATGTAAAATAAACCACTTTGTGCATCTGCAGGATGGAAAACATGGAGCAGTTTAACAGAATCAAACAAACCATTAACATTATTGGCTGCAGATTCTGTGACTATCTGATCACGTGCTGCCTAGTATTTCTTGTTTTGACCGATAAATCTTTTTAGGCTGATCGGCAGCAGATGCGTCTCTCTCCTTCGCGGCTCGGCTTTGTGACTCAAAGTGATGCAGAAACGACCTTTTCTGTCCGAGCGGCCGGACGGCCGCCGCTACACGCAGCGGCCGCCACAGCTGAGCGCCTCACTCAGGTCTGCTCTTGTTTTATGCTTTTGGATTTATTAATTATTCATCTGACGGTGTTATGATTCACTTTAGCTTACATCTGCTGTGGAACAAGCAGCCTGGAGAGACGGCCAGCTTCGCTTTTCGCTCTAAAAACATGAATCTGCTGCTTCTAGTGATAAACCACAGTGAAACTTTTGTCAAAAATGTTTATTAAAACTGTGACAGTTTATAACCAATCAGAGCCAGAAGGCGGGGCTTAGCGCTGTCAATCAAGCTCATGTACACTAAATGTGCTGATGGTGGATAAACAACTCATCGTTACAGGAAAACTGTTTATTTGTCGTCATCAGTGGCTATGCTAACTAGCATTAGCATTATCAGGGAGAACAGGATTGTGATTGACAGCGCTAAGACCCGCCTCCTGGCTCTGATTGGTTCTTTTTAGTTAGCACTGAGAGAAAGCAGAAGAGATCCATTTTTTACAAACCAAATCAAACTACATCTACAAATATGTAAAAAGAATTTTTATAAAAGTTAAGTACGCCAGCATGACTTTTTTTCCAGCTGAAATTAGATTCTTTTCAATGAACTTGTCAACAAGTCAATATTTCGCTGACATTACTAATATTTAATGTTTAAGAAAAGCAGAGTCATGGATAAAATAATAGATACATACCGTCATTATGGGTAAGTTTGACACATAAACACTAAAGTTGCTTAATGAGTCACAAAAAGTGACATATTTAAGCCAACAATGAAAATAATGAGAGTTGTATTTTCCTCACCAGCTGTATGAATTATTATTCAAGCCAATAAGTGAATCTCTTCCCAGTGCAGCTCCTTATTTGCTGCTCAGCGTTTGAGCTGATGGTGTTAATGAGGCTGCACTGCTTCATCGCCCTCTGGATTTGGGTTTGTCAGGAAAGATGTGGAAACTGTGACAAGAGTTTAATTCTGCATCATTATTTGGTTTGAGCATAGTTGTTAATTAAGGAGGATCACTTGTACTTGTGCCAGTAAGTCTTAAACAGATGTGTGACCAATGTTTCATTTCACAAATCTGTGTAATATTGTTAATTAATTTCCTTCTAGCTTGGTACAAGAAGGCGAACAGAATGGTGACGAGTTAAATACTATTGTTATTCTCCTGATGAAATGAGGAAAGAAAGATTCATAATAATGTTTGTCAAAGACCTCTCAGGTCTTTGGTTCTGGTTCTGGTTCTGGTTCTGGTCTGCCTGCCCAGAATCAGAACCAAACATGGAGATGCAGCATTAAGTTTTTACGCTGCACAAATCTGGAACAAACTTCCAGAAAACTGCAAAACTACCGAAACGAATGCTGAGTCTCCGTAAACCATGAAATTTATCAAATTGGATTTACAAAACTACATTTGCTCCATGGAATCATGTCGTTTTTATTTTACAAAACTGCTATGGAACCAATTTTTATGAGTCACATGATCTACAACAGGATGTTACTACTGGTGGAAACGACAAAGAAGTCGACAGGAAGTGGTGGGAGGACGATGACGCAACATGTTTTTTAATGACTTATCTTGTAAATAAACTCATTTCTGTGTGAATTTAGTTATGTTTTTCGTTTAATGGAAACAGCAATTGTGAAATAGATTTTTTCCCCCGACATTAGCAGAATATTGTCAAAGTTTTGCGCATGGAAACGCGGCTATTGAGTCCACACATAGCCTCATACAAAACAGGAAAATAATTACATTTTAATGCATTTTGGCCTTTCATCCACCAAAAAACTCCACGTAATATCACTAAAACAATTATTTATAAAAATAACTGACAAAAACAGAGATGTGAGAAAACTTAATGTTTGAAAATCAGAGATTAAGGGTCTGTGACAATAAATCCTCAAACAATCAACGTTGGTTTGTGTTTTATTGACTTTATATTCCAACATGCTACTTAAAAAGTTCAGCCTGTATCTGTCCATAGAAACGAACGTCATAGCTCCAGGTTTAACTCCTAACAGGAAGCTGCTCCTGTTGTTTGATGCAACCTGATTGGCTGACAGGTTTTAGCTTTGCGCTACACTGCCCCCTATGGGTCTGGCATGTCATGGTATTTTTTTAAACAATGTGGCAGAAATATTCACTTTAATGAAAACCTGGAGTTCTTTTAAATCAAAGCTAAAAACCCTCCTGTTGGGTTGTTATTGATTTGTAACATAATAATTTATAATAAATGGGATATTGATCTAAATATTTGATGATGGCATTTGACAAAATCTTGTTTCTTCTCAATAGTTTCATTTCACTACAAATATGAGCAAAATGTTGTTGATATTCCGCTAATTTAAAAAACAAACACAATTTTCCATTAAATAAGAAACATAATTAAAATCAAACCTCCAGCCACTTCCTGTTGTCTTCTTCATCATTTCTGCCAGTAGTAACATCCTGTTGTTGATCATGTGACTCGTTTGATTGAAAAAATGTTTCCTTTGCAGTTTTGATTCAACCAAAAAAATAAATAACACTTTTTTCTAGCACAAAAACGTCTTATTAAAAAATACTTTAGTTGTTTTATAATTTGGTGTTTCAAAATTTATTTTTGTAATTTGAATTTCTGCACTTTTATTGTCAGTGGAAATGCATCTTGTTGCTGAAAAGTTTTACACAAACAAACGTTATTTAACTAGCTAAAAGATAATCAATAATCATCCTATCTTTTAGTTCAGTTGTTCATCAAACTGTCACCTTTAGCGAATAAAAACATTTTCCAGCTTTCAGGAACCATAAATGTTCCCAGTTGCTGTTTTCCAGCAGAATCTCCAAATATTAATCCTGTTTTTACTGTTTTACCTCCCAGAAAACAGCAACAGATTCTTTTATTGTAACAGAAAAATAAGAAAAAGACCAAATTTTACCACGAGAAGAAAATGTTTCCTGCCTCTCGGTAACAGCTGCTGTTTTGTAGAAAACCTCCTTTAATGTTTGGGAGGCAGATGCTGCATTCATATTTGTGTTTGTTGTGAGAAAATTATTCTTTTGTGATTGTCGGTGACAGTTGCTCGGCTCTTCAGGTGTTCCTCTGGACTCAGTTTGAGTCTGCAGACGTTCCTGGTTACAGGAACGTCTGCAGACTCTGTGAGTTTAATGGAGCCTCACATATAACTAGTAGTCATCACTACCAACATCTGGCAAAACAAACATAACACAATCAGTTAGGAAGGAGGGAACAAAGGAAGAACTACTATGGAAAAGGATTTGCCTTTATTTGATATTTTTTGTGGTAAAGTTTTAGTTACCAACAATAAACTGTATTTTTGTGATAATTTATGGTAATCAGAAAACTTTAGAAGCAAACGATTAATGCATGTTGTGTTTTACAGTGTGTGGTGCAGATGTAGAATGGAAACGCTAGCAAGGTGGCTAACAAACATAGAAACTTAACACAATATAACCTTGTTTAGTTCGCTTTAATCCAACTCCAGTCCGTTTGTCTAGAAAGTCCGGTTGGTTTGAGGAGGCGTGGATGCTAATCGGATCAAAAAATCGACCTCTGGTCCTCCAGACCTCCGTCTCAGTCTGGTTGGAGTGAACTCTGGTTCAGTTTGAATGCCTATGTGAACACCAAGCAGACCAGAGTTTGCTTCAAAAGCAGGAAGTGGACTACAGAGCAGGGGATTTTGGGTAAATGAAACCAAAACATTATGCGCTAGCCTAATGCTAGCGGGAGAAATGGCTCAAAATCCTACAACTGCTAAGATCTGACGCCTCCATTTTTGCTTCCATTTTGTGAAGAAGGAAGTTGCGCTCAGTGTCTTCAGAGGTTTGCATGTTGTTTCCTTCAGTGGTTCTTGGAGCAGCGCCCCCACAGGCCTGGAGGGGAACAGGTTGCTCAAAGGGTTTGGTTGGTTTGACTCGGTTCAGAGAAAGAGAACCACAGCAGCTGGAAACGCAGCGAATGTAGCAATCTTAGCTGCAAATTGAACAGAGACTACCGGAAAGCAACATTAAAGACCTTACCCAAGTTTAGTTACTAAAATGTTCATTCAAAGGAACTTTTTATTCAAAAATATATGTGTATTAATTTATTTCATGGCTCCTGTGCGAGCGCTGTTGTCATAAAATAATTTAAACTGTCTAACCCGGCCAGAAGCTAATGCTATGGATGTTAGCATCCGCGCTAACATTAAAACGTGTCTACGGTGCATATTTGTTCATTTTATGGTAAATTATTTTATGCTACATGTTTTTTCTCACAACCAAACCCCCATAAATACTAGAAGTCCATTCTGGAGACTTGATACTCAAACGCAGAGCTGATTTTAGTGAAGTAAACAAAGTGAAGAAAAGCACAGAAAGAAGAAACCAGAGTCAGAAACAAAGAATCCAACAGGTTGTTAATCATCACCAGTCGGACCAGAGCAGCAAAGCAAACGGAGCCCTTGATAATGGGACACCAGGAAGGACAAAGGAGCAAAATTAGTTTTGGGAATAGGCGATGAGCAAGCAAGCAATTAGTTCCCAAACACAATAATGTGTCGCCGAGCTAAACAAAGGTCCAGCGTGAAGCGGCACTTATTCTGAACAGCTTTGCTCCGTGACACGAAGACGTTAAAGAAAAGAAAAGCTGCACAACCTGACTGGATCATCCAGAGTCTTTATGCGCCGTTCAGATCCAGTCTCATCGCATCGTTCAGGTTCTGTAAGGATTTATTACTCTGGTTCAGATCCACTTCCTCTGTTTCACAACCACATTATGTTACATGCTAGTCAAGCAGGTTTGACGCAGCAAATATGCAAAACAAACATCAAATTTATCCTGAATAAAGAAGAAAAATTAGAAAGATCTTTGTGAAAGTTGATGTTTTTTAACATATAAAAACTGTGATTTCGCACCCAGAAGCTAACGCTGTTTGGGTCGGCCATGTTGAGTTTTGCAGTGCGATGTTTCCTGTCTGCTGATCCTGAATTATTGTTACTTTTGCTCCATTTCCGATTTAGTCTCAACATTTTGCAGCTTCATGATCTCTGTTCTCACATGTTGCTGCCAACAGATTCAGTCCCTGATGATTTCCATGTAATCTGATTACATATTACATCGTTGTTTCCACCTGCAACACAGCTGAAAACATAATTCTTCATTTGTTATTGTAAATAAACCATAACTGCTTGTGTTTTTTTGTTTTCTGCGTACGGAAATCAAATAGTCAAGATTTAAAATGTAAAGACTGAAAGGAGCTCTGAGCACCAACTCGAACCCCGTACTCACTGTGACAGCCGTCTCTGCCGCTGGTTCCGGTTCCGGATCTGCCTTTAAACTGAAACTAAAAGGCACATCTTTTAGTTTCAGTTTATTGTTTCTGGCTTTTGCAGTGAAATTGTTTTTGTGTCATTTGGTAAACCTGTTTACTGCCAGGATTTTCTCAAGAAAAACACAAAAGTTTAACGTTTCAGCATCATGAAACGGCTTCAAAAACACGGCCGGGTCAGAAAAGGGTCGAATTATTTACCTGTAAGAGTAAATGTCATCAGAGTGAGTCTCTTAGAGAAAACAGAAGATCTGAGTCGGTCTGAGAGGCAGCTGACCCCGAGGAGAAAAGCTCAGAAAAACGCCTGACAGATATTTAAAAGCTTTGCTGCTTCCAGCGTGGGCGGCGCTGTCAAACGGGTTCACCAGAGCCCAGCTTAAACCGTTTTAATGGAGCGTTTTGTGCTAAGCTGCATCTTTTGTCGCAGCCGTAGGAAAACAGACTTTTTTATATCCCCTTATGCAACATTTGCATATGAAAGCGCCGCATGTTTTCATATCATCTCGGTGCTTGAAGTGGGCAAGAACGCTGGGATTATTTCATAAACAAATCAATGGCACTTTAATTGGGAAAATCTGATGTCAGGTATTTCAGACTTTCTTTGCAGCAATGTAAATTTGCATCACAATGGCTGCTGCGTTCACAAACCTCAAACAAGCCGGCCCATTAGGATTCCAGAGGCGAACTCCAATTTACAGGGTGATCATGAGAGGAGACGCTCGCTAAAGTTGTGGGAAACAGTAAAGATAATGCAGCTTCTTATGAATAACTAAGCCAGGTAAATCAATGTGTTGAAATTCACCGTAATCCTTCCTGAGGATCAAACACTCGTCTCCAATATTGGAATTTTCACATGAGAACCTAAAATGCTGCGAGGTTTTGTTGGGGATGTTTTGGGTTTTACTTTACATGGAGTGTAAAAAACTTTAAAACAAACTGAAAGTTTACAAGACAGCCAATCTCTGTGGGATTTAAATTAACTTTGGGGAATGTTTTCAAGGTAGCCAAAGTGCTAAACAAAACATTAGCTCCACTGTTAGCTCATTAGCAGTTTAGCTAAAGTGTGGCCACCGCTACCAATAACCTTTTGAGACAAACTTCCTTAAATAACTGTAGAGGATTTATGTATTTGTGAACACGGCGAACGCGTGCACACCCTAACTGCAGAAGGAGTCGACTGCCCTTTAAACTGTCCTCTGTTGCCATGGTTACTCACTGTTACCTTGGTGCTTTAGCATTAGCTAGCATGTTGTTGGCGTACTACAACTGTTCACAGCGCGATAAAATATGTTAGATCTTCTCTTCCTTTCCATGAGCTGCTTCCTGTTTGAAGAAACAACCAGTCAGTTTATATTTTGGTCTATTTGATGATGTAATTTTTAAATATTAAATGATTGATCAATTGATCAGTTGCTCATTAGTTGAGTAAAATTTTTACCAAATACTTTTTTACTCTTTTTTGATGTGGAGTAACTGGATTCTTACATAACGTGACGTCCTTTGAACCTGCAAACTGCATAAAATAATTAGTTTTGGTGCTTCGTGTCGCAGCCTGTAAACGGCTAACAGCTTCTAGCTTTAGCATCTTCAGTCCATTTCCTCAGAACAAACAGATTAACTAAACACTGCAGCTGCTTTCTTGTCTAATGATTTCAAATCTCTTTTGATCCCTGCAGTAATAACTCAACATGTTTCTGAATAAGGGTGGATTAATATTTGTTTGATTACATTGAGTCGTTTCCCTTTGAATCCGCTGTGGGATTTGGACTCGGTGAGTCTCGGTTTGTTTTGGTCGTATAAATAATAATCTTAAAAGTAACCGTGGGAGGAAACGTCTGAAAGCTCTGATGAGGCAGAAGAATCAGATTTGTGCTGAAGCGCCGGTGTTTGACATCGAGTCGTGATCCGGGGAGCCGGTGGCTCCTGGCGCCGGAGAGGCAGCAGAACCAACATGGGTCTGTTTGAGCTGAGGATTAGACCCGTTCCACTAAATTAGCTGCAGCTTCTTAACAGGATCTGCAGCAGTTCTTGTTTTGTGCTGCAGTTCATTGTTCTGCTTCGCCTTCATCCACAGCAACACGAATCTCAGATGAACCTTCAATTGTTGAATAAAAAACCTTCTGCGTTTCCTAAAACATCACTTTTTTTCCCACTATGTCAAATTGTTTCTGGTTGTCATTGACTCCATTTTACTGATTTACTAAAAAACTAGAATTGAAAAGCTAATTTGGTCCAAATAAAATGCAATTCAGTAAGAAAATATTTAGTTACGGGTGAATTTTTCTGTCGTTGTCGTTTTATTTTCATAAAAACTTCTCATGCAGCCATGATTTTTTTTTTTATTTGCTCATAATCAATAATTAATACTGTAAGGAAATTCTTTGCTCTCTGTGTTTCCACAGCCAGAAGGTTGTTATATCACTGTTACCCTATTTACTTAGTTTTTATAAAAGTAATAGCTGCACCACATTGCTAAGAAACAGTATTGTACACAAAAAAGTTTTCATCCACAAAACCAACACAAATCCGACCCTCAGGGTTGATATAAACACACCAGACCCATAGGGGGCAGCGCAGTGCAAAGCTAAAACCTGTTAGCCAATCAGATTGCTTCAATACGACAATGACTTCCTGTTAGGAATCAAACATGGAGGTTCATTTGTGTGGAGAAAGATTTTATTCATTGTAGTTTAGTTTTATTTAGTTTTTAGAGTCTGTTTCCTGGGTTTTATTAATTAAATATTGCTGAGTATTTAGTTTTTATTAAGTATATTAGTTTTAGTTTTTCCATATTTTGATTCATTTTTAAGGGCAGAATTCAAAAAGTTCAAAGTATTGTGATTATTTGCAAATCAATTAATAAAAACTGAACAGAAAAAACTATTTTCAGAAAATCTGAACAATAATATTTACGTTAATATGAAAAGTTAAGATTAAAATCTAAACTGCTTCCTTTATTCTCCTGTCTTTATAGCATGACTTAATAAATTAGGTCTGTTTTTATTGTCATGTGTGCAGCAGTGACAGAATCATTTCCATGCGTATGTCAGAAAATAAAAAGGATTTACGTTTGTGCCGCTGCGTTTCGATCAGGATGTGGGCCATGCAGGATTCTGATTGGCCGACGCCTGAATGAAGGAGGGACCGTTTATGGGAAATGTAAATAAACCTGCAGGCGAGATTTCTTTCTTTTTTTTTTTTGATAATGCGGGCCGGACAGAAATCCAGCAACATGACAGATGACGAGAATTTGTTTTGTGTTGCAGCGATGAGAAGCAGATCCTTCGTGATTTTAAAGAACCAGACGGTTTTTGGCATCTCCATTTTTCCCACTTTGCTAAAAAGAAATGAAGAAATGAAACAGACACAGAAAGCTGCTTTCAGGTTTAACACATAAACAAAACATTTTTACAGAAAAATGGATGTTAATGTCAAACTTATGAGCACATCTTTAATGGAGGACATTTTTCTGCCTACAATGAGTTTAAAATCAGGTTGATAATGGATGAAACCTGGATTATTAGTGAAAATCATTGAATAGAGTGTGTTTGGAAACAATTTCCAAACACACTCTATTCAAGTAAACACTCCCATGGCTTTTGCTGGAGATTGAAAAGAGTTTCTTAGCCCGTTTAGTTCTCTTCATTCCAACTCCAGTCCGTTTATCTAGAAAGTCTGGTTCGTTTGTGGAGGAGTGAAGGCTAATCGGACCAAACAACCGAACTCTGGTCGGCCTACAAACCTCAGTCTGGGTTTGGTTGAAGTGAACTCTGGTTGCTTTGAATGCATATGTGAACACCAAATGGACTCAAAAAGCAGGAAGTGGACTACAGCGCAGGGCATTCTGGGTAACAAATGGGCTAGCTTAGCATTAGCGGGAGAAATGGCTGCTACAATCGCTAAGATCTGACACCACTCCATTTTTGTTTATGTTTAGTGAAGGAAGTAGAGCTTTGTGTCTTCCTCTGAGGTTTTTATGTTGTTTCCTTCAGTGATTCTTGGTGCAGCGCCCCCACAGGTGAGGAGGGGAACAGGTTGTTTGTAATGTAACAAATATTGAAAGTTTGGTCCCAAATCTACGACGACATATTAGGACCATTGTTGATAGAAAAAAAGAATGTTTCTGCCCCAAACTCTTTTAGATAAATCTCAGAAATTTTCAAGAAAAAACACAAAAAAGTTGAAAATCTGCTGGAAAAAACTCTGAAATTTCTAGAAAAAGTTTTTCCTAGAAATTTCTGAGAAATCTTTTGAGTTTACTCTTGGATTTTCTCAATGGCCCTAATGCAGCGCTGTATGACTCAAACTGAGTGTACTGGACCACCTGCAGTGAAACTTGCTAACATGAACATATTTGAGGAGCTGCTGCCAAACTTCTGCATGCAGATGAACGTATGGACTCACTTTTACAAACTTTAACTAGTTTAATTACAACTTGCTTTTGTTGACTTTTATAAGCAGATTTTCATTGGTAATTTTAAAGCAACAGCTGAGAAACACTAAACTAAAACACTCATTACTTATATTCTGTCTAACTCAACGAGCTTTTCGTCGCATCTCCTGCTGCTTTTGGTGGGAAGGCATCTCCCAGTTTGCTTGAGGAAATAATTGTAACCTTCTTCTCAGTGTTTACACACCGATTGGCAGTTCTGGACCTTGAGTACTGTGTCCTTCATGTCTGAAATGTTTCGCTGCTTGAACACGGCTGATTAAAATAAATGTGTTATTAGCAGCAGAACTGGAAGACAGACTGAAGAGATTAAACTATTAGATTCAGACGTGATGAACACTGCTCACAAAATAAGCTATGCTAACCCTGAAGCCCTTAGCAGAAGCTAATGCTAAAGCGCTAACTTTAATTTCAATTTGATCCCTGAAGCACAATTTTGACTTTTACTGTATAATTTACATATTCTATAACATCCCTGGATATTTATCTGACTGTGTTTTATTCTGTTTCTGTATGTTTTCTATTTTAAATAAAATTATTGGGGTAAAAAAAAGTCAGAGAATGTGAGAAGAGGAAGCAGAACTACTGTCTTCCTACACTTCAAAATAAGAGCATGAATGTAAATTTTAAGATGCTTGAATAATTCTTAAAAGCTAATAACCAAAACTTCATCCCAGATGTCAAACTTTATTCAACTGAAAGTTTAGAAAAGAGCCAAATAAATTAAGGCTTTAGAATTTATCTACAAAAATAATAATTTAGGGGAAGCTAAGTATGCTACACATTTTAAAAGCAAAGGAAATTAGCTACAAATTTGCTCCACTATTAGCGGATTAGCCCACCACTGATGATAAACATTACATTTCTTTCATTTGGATATATTATATCCCTCTGAAACACTAATAACTGACTATTTTAATTGTGTAAACACCAAATATACCTTAATATGCGTCAATAGAAACAGTATTAGCGCTACGCAGATGTTAGCATGGTCAGCCTTCCTTATCATCAGAGTCGAGGCTTCAGCCAATCAGATTCAAGGAAACTGAATGGTGCAACTGGATTGGCTGTTTAGCTCTGTGTCAGCTCGCGTTTTCAGCTTCCCAAGCTGCATTTTCATTTAAATATTTTATAAACGCTCTTTAAAAAAATAAGAAGATTGGTCAATTTTCCGGAAAAATTCACAAATATTGAACTGTAAATAGAAAATTAGTGAAAATCTCATGTTTATCGTGAAAAACTGTCCAATAGTTTGAGCTAAGAGATGTGCAAAAAAAAAAAATTAAAAATTAACCAAGTAAGGTTTTTCTTTTTGATCTACCTCAGTAACTTAAATTGAAATGTGATCTCCTCCTGCTGATGTATGAATGTGACTTGAATTTATTTTACTGAACAGGTCAAATAAATATTCCATCATCCTGATGCGTTTAGACAGTTTCTTCAGGCATAACGAGTTACACCGTCTTCAATTCAACGCCGTCAGATCAGAGCTTAAATTGTGTTTTTTTTTCAGGGATTGAGTTTATGAGGCTGAATAAAGAAGAAGATCTGCTGTTAATTATGACAGCATGGCTGAGAGCCGTCAGTGGAAAACGGATCAGAACTCATTAAAATACTACAAGCAACAATACGAGAAACTAAACGTGAAAAATATGATTAAAGGAGAGTTAATTAAAACATGACAAGGGTGCTTTTTTAGTAATATCAAACATAAAACATTTATTTAATTGGTTTCAAGGTTAAGAAATACACAAAATGACTATTAATGAGAAGCAATTAGCATGATGAGGCTAGTCCAACTTATCAACATTTTTTGAGGTTTTAATTAAAATATTTCTATTATTAAATAACAGCCTAAGAGATCTTAAGTGGTCAACTTGGACTTTTTAAATATTGAAATATTGTTCTGCATCACAACTGGAGAACATGTGGAGAGGAAACAGAACTGCTGCTTCAAAATAAGAGCATGATTATAAACATTTAACTGTTTGAACAATACATAACAGTCAATAACAAAAACTTAAACGCAGATGTTGAACTTCACAGAAACAGCTTCAGTAAATTAGCGTAATCTAGGAGAAGCTAATTGCACTAAACATTATAAGTTAGCAGAAACACCGTTTGTTTTGTTTTTGTTGTTTTTGCTTTTTTTTTGTTTGCCCTAAAAGCACTTTAGGAAATAAAAAGTAAAAATTAATGTTAGCATTTAAAGCATCAAATTGTTGACTTTTGAATGTTAGAAAACTGCATTACAATGAAAACAATTTAGAACAGATTTATTTGTTTCTGCAGGATATATTGAGATAATTGATGGTCTGCATATGAACTTTTGGCGTCTCTATGAGGGAACAAAAGATGTTAAACAGAAAGAAAAATGCTAGCCAGGCATGAAAGGTGGGATATTTTTCCCTTGGTCACCATTTTTCTTAACAGTGGATTGTTGTGAAATTTCAGTGTTAAGCTCACAGAACTGTTGACCCAGCCTCGCTGCTGCGCTGTGGGTAACAGGAATGAACAGCAGGTCTGGGACTCTGCAGAGCCCTGAACCCTGCGGCAACCCAACAGCAGCTTGGTCCGGTTCCTCCGGGAGCCTCGTCTCAATTAACACCCAGCTGTTTTCCTCAGCAGAGCAGGGATCAAGGCCTCTGTGGCCTCTTCTCCTGCAACAATCTGAAGAGTCAAGCCTCACACCGAGGATCTGCAGCCTTTTACACTCTTCAGAGCCAAGGCTGATGTGGCTCTGCAGTGCAGCGGTGTCAAGTGTGAGAGGAAAGAATGACGGTCGGAGATTTTACCCGGATCCCTTGCAGATCAACCTCTGAACTGTCAACAGAACCAAGTCAAACTGCCACCAACAGAGTATCTGCAGACCTCAGGATGTCAAATTCAAGACTTTTTAATGCCATTTACATTACATTTAAGACAGAAAAAAGCTAAATGTAAGGGATGGTTGGGAGGACTTGCTGCATAGCAGAACCTGTGAACCTGGACTCAGATAGCCCGTAGGGCCTAGATTTAAGTTTTTTCCAACTAGCATCATATGGACAACAGAAGTGAGCCAGTGACGAAAACAAACGTCATACAGCCCATTGCAGGTTTTGATGCGTACATTTAAGACTTTTCAAGACCACATTGAGGTCTTTAAACTATATAAATTTAAGACCTGTATCTCCATAGCAATGTATGAACTTCATCCAGCAACCGGCAATAAATCTGAACTTTCCCATTATAGTTGCAAATGAGCTAGCTAGCCACTAGGGATGTATTAGCAACTATTAGCAGCTAGTTAGTGGATCCACAAAAATTAATCAATCAATGAATCAATCTGCAGGTGACTAAAACTTTTGCCTGACAGAAAAGTCCCTCAAAAACCAAAACTACATTAAATAATCCTGCCACAGCATAATTTAAGATCTTTGATTTAGGTTTTTAAGACCAACTTGTGTGTTTTATTATGAATTTAAGGCATTTTAAGGATGTGCGGACACCCTGACCAATGTGTGCTGAGCTAACGCCAATTCAGGTCTGCAGTGGTTTAACAATGATGTGCTTTTCTACGCCAATAAAGTTCAAGTAGTCTCTGAAAGGCCTCATTTCATGTAATGATGTGGATGAAGTTGAGCATTAAACGGCGATGAACAACACTCCCTCCCCTGTGCAGTTTGCTGCAGTGAATCAGAGCCAAACTGTGATTGAAGCAGAACAATCGGAGGAGCTCAGACAGATGGGACGGCCTGGCGCGGCGCCACGGCGGGCCTGGAGGTGAGACGCAGCACGCCTGCTGCAGGCGCCCAGGAGGGCCTGACCTGATTGACTGATGAAATACAAACGTAAACCTGCGTGCCAACATTTACAGCTTTTTCATCTTGCAGACAAAAGAGAGCTGCAGCAGCTTTTTACCCTTTAAACTTTCACATTTTGTTTTGTTCCAACCACAGACAACAGTGTGTTTTATTAGGATTTTATGTAATAGAGCAATAAAAAGTCATCCATGTTTTTAAACAAGTTTTCACAAGTAATATTCTGAGTGAGGCAACTCGGTTCACACAAATGCGACCCAAATCCGATTTATTTTTATGTTTCCGTGGTAGTTTCCACCTCCAGACAAAATCAGGGCGTTTTGTCCGTGGAACTAAATCAGATACATGTCCGATAGTTTTCAAAACATCTGAAGTCTGAAGGGTCATGTCGCATTTTATCTGACTGTTTGGTTAATTCTGCTCCAGAAGAAGCCGAACGGGTAAATCTCGACGGCTGAAACGAGCTTCTCTTCGCCTTCTGATGATTCTGTGATGATTCTGTCAGCTCCTGTTGAGAAACGACTTTAAAACTTATCCACCGACGGCGGCGGCCATTTTTACATCCAGGAACTGCAGTGTGACGTCTACGTTGTGATTCTGCGTGTGTGGGTCGTTCTGGAGCCGTGAAGCGTTCACACTGAAGTCTGACTGCAGTCGCATGTAATTAGTAAACAATCACACAAAAAAGAAAGTGGATTTCAGTAAAAATGCGACACAGATCCAACTTTTTCACAGGAGTCTGAATGGCCCAATTCTGAAATGTTCACCTAAAATAAATCTGATTCATGTCACCTCCGTAATGACCATGCAAAGGAAAAAAGTATTTCAGCAAAAAATCCTAATTGAGTGAAAAAATCTGATTTTTTTTCTCCCACAGTCAATTATTTCATGACCGTTTGAACGGCCAAATTATTATTTTTACCTAAAAAAACTGGATTTATTACTGTTGGCTCTCGCTGCTGAATAAACTGTAAAATCGATCCATAAATGGCGCCGTCCATTATGGGTTCGGTAAACATTGCGCTGCTGTGATGTCATCGCTTTGGAGTCGTAAACCGTGAACAGACTGTAGCTGCATTTAATCAGACGTATGAACGACAACGTAAAAAATAATCCGAATTCAGCTAAAACATTTAGATTGAGCGAAAGCAATCCCAGTCCGGTTACCTTTGCTTATATTCAGCTTTTACATGGAAGTGTGAAAGGCCCGGTTCTGATCCAATCAACGTTGAGCCTCTTCCATGTAAATCTGACATGTATCCGATTGTTCATTCCGAACATAAAGAATAATAAAAGCTCACGCTTAGCTTTGTTTTTCTTAGCGTCCGTCGTTTCGTTATGACCTTGAGACGATGCTGTTGCTTTCCATCACTCTGCAACTTTAAAATCAATCTGTAGCCGTTCATTATTACTCCATATTCCTTCTGCTGCTGTTTGACAGTAGAAGGAACAAATATGTCCCAAGCATTTCAAAAAGAAACTTTTCAACTTCTGTAAATGATTCTGAAATGATTTTATGTTTGTAATACTTCTCTCTGAAATGAACTTCAGAGCAGAAAGGTTTTTTTATTTAGTCGTTGCCTCTCTCTCTATTAGTGTCATCTTGACAGGATCAATAGATAACGCAGCTACATCCAGAATCTGATGCCTTGTTGGTAATTTTTAGCCCAACCTGGAGATAAATGGCTGCGCGTTTTATCACTGATGTCATCTGAAAACAGAAATCAGGCTGCAGCGAGCTGCGCTGCGAGAGGTTTGATTGACAGGTGAGCCCAGCAGGAGTTTGTCCTGAGGGCTGGATCTTTAATGTTGTCTCCCAGTCTGGATTGTTCTTTTTTTCGGCTGCTGAGAGGAGGGAATCGTAGATAAAAAGCCAGAGCTTTAGGGGAAGAAGTCTGCTCTGCATCTTTAAGCTGCATTTAAACATTTTTTGACAATATTTGTCAGAGGAGAGGCTGGTGTTTGCTTTCAGTTCTCAGCCGTCTTGGTTAAAATTCAAAGCCGTCTCCAATCAGACGTGGGTCAGCGTGCCGTTCCTCCATCCACTGTGATTATCCAGTTACCCAAATGGATCCCGACAATCCGCCACCTAATCATTTGTCTCATTCTTGAGACGTGTTGCTGTGTGAACTGAATATCAGGTTGGAAGCCTGTCATTTTCCATTTTTAAATCAAACCCAGCATGACAATGAGTGCACAGCCCACAGATCCTCCCAGCAGCCTTTGTCCACAGTGAGAGGGAGCCGATGTTCCAGCCAGTGGTGCAGGGTCACGAGCGACAAGACGAGAGCACTCGGCTTATTTTCTGCCTGTGCCTTTCCATGCTCCACCGGAGGGCATGGCGGAGTCCTGCCACTGTCTCCATCCATCATTTTACCTCATCTTTGATCGTCCTTTATTCCTGTTTTGGTCTGCTGTCCCCCACAGAGGTCTCTCACTGATCTTTTACCCTCTTTTGTTCTCTCTGTTTTCACCTTGTAGCCTGAAACTTCTCCTCAGCCGTCTGAAGGTTGAATAAAGGATTCAAATGCTTTACTCCAAAATAACTGCTTCCACTGGTACACATTATCCCCCAGAAGGTTAAGTAAATGCACCTTTTATTGCAGCTCAGAGCACAGTCAGTTGGAAAACAGCTACACTGCAAAAACACGTCTCTCAACCATTGTTGGTTTAGTTTCAGATATATTTGCATATTTGAAATAAGACAAAATTAGCTCACGGGTAACATTTGGATTTAAAAGTATTAGTTCTATACAACATTTTTCCCATTTTACAGGTGAAAACTCTACCAGTGAAACTACTTCTTAAAATCAATATTGAAGAATTATTGACTCCTGTCTCGTTACTGAAAAGTTCATTTTGTCATATTTCAAGTGTGCTAAAATATTTGCACTAGAAAATAGACAAAAATAGTTGTAATATTTGGTGATTTTTGGTTTTTATACACTTCTGCTAATATGCTAAAAGTGGAGCTAATTTTTTGTTTTAGCATGTTAGCTGTTTTGCTGACTATGAAAACGTTTAGCGCACTTACATTCCCCTACATTCATTCTTATTAACCCTAAATTACTCGCCTTTTTTGTACATTTTCTGTTGAATAAAGTCTGAGATGTTAAGAATTCTTCAAGTAGTTGTTTACATTCATGCTCTTATTTTGAAGTGGACGCAGCTGTTCCATTTCCTCTCCAGTCATGATGCGGTGCAGCAAATGATGTTTATTCTGTACCCATAATGCATTGCATAAATATTTTAAAGTCTGCTGATAGCCTGCGTGATTTCACATTAGCTCCTGATAAATACAACGATAGCGCTTTAGCGTTAGCAGAGCTAATGGTTATGATTAGTGTTTTCAGAGTTACCGAAGCTAACGTTTTAGCTAGCAGTAACTCTAAAGCAGTTATGTTAACATATCTGAAGCATTGTGGCTTTCATGCCTTACTTTTCAAGATGAATCAGGGTTTTTATGATCTTCAAAATTTATTTTCTTTCAGAAGACTGACAGAGGAGTCTTAGCTTGCTAGCTAAGACTGCTAGCTAAGATTCCTCTTAGCTAGCAAGGATGATGGTAACGGAGCTAAAAACTTCTCAAAAGATATTTTGTAGAAAAGTGCATGTATTTATTTATGTTACAGTATTTAATTACAGTAACAAAACAGTCTTAAGTGTTTGGAATCAAGTTTAAAGGAGAAACACGATAACAGATACAAATATCTTCATTTGTTTATCAAGACATGTTTTACACAAATTTATGTTCTTTAAATCATAAAATCATAAATGCATGCAGCAGGTATTTGACCTGGTTCAGCTGTGTTTGATTATTGTGACCTTTATCTGGAATAAATCAAACTTCAGAGGATATATGGATTGTATTTCATTTTTTATCTGATTTCCCTTTTAAAGACGCCTCTCTGTCAAATAAATGTGAACAAATTACACTTCCCATTCAGATCCATTCTTCCTCTGCTGCAGCTTAGAGGTTTCTGACAACCTGCCTGTATAGTGGAATATGGATACATGTTAGAAAGCACTTAAAATGACCTCCAATTTGAGGCTCACATAGCGACTGGAGCTCAGCCTGATCACAGAACATCAGTCCCACTGATTGTTGGTTACAGCAGCTAACAAAGCCTCTTTCTGCTACCTCAAGCAATCCTGCAGCTGCTGAAGTGTGCAGAGCTGAAATAATTCAACAATGAGCAGAATGCATCATTTCAATAGTCCACAGAGTTGGGTTTGATTCTGAAAACTGGACTGAAATATTCACTGGTACAATGAGGTTATATTAATTTGATTCATTTCATGATAAAGAATGTTTTTATATGTTTATTCATTTAGAAGTATATGAATGAAAATAAAATATAGATTAGAAGAAGAGAGATGCCCTTAGTTGTCCTGCAGTGAGGACAATAAAGGATGTGAAATATATATAAAAGCAGAATAAAGAATAACATTCTGTACAGTAAGGGTAATGTGGTGTAGTTTTTAAAAACAGTGATCCAAGGGAATGTGCAACTGAATCAGTTAATATATTTATGCATTAAAAAAGACTTTTTACAATAAGCTGCTGTAAAAACTGTGCAACAACAGAAATGTTCAAAAACCAGCAGAAATGTTCTTTAAAACTGCAAATACCAGCATAGATTTAAACACATTGAATTTGATGGGAGCAGTGATGCTGGGAGGAAGGATATACGACGACGCTCCTTTGTGCACCTTGGACGCAGCAGTTTATTACCTGTGTTTCCATAAATGTTTTTTTATAAGCATTTAGAAAAGGTTGATGGAAATGGTAAAATTCAAAATCTTCAACTTCCCCCAAAATATTTTACTCACTTGAGGCGGTTTTAAATCACTGAAGGGGAAATAAATGGAAACACATTTCCCAAATTAGTTCTGACCTAAAGAACAGACAACCATGCATCAGTGGGTCTGTGCCTTACCAGAGGCATGAAACCTCCAGCTCAGACAGAGGACTCTCCATTTTTCCGAGGTGTTTCATCCATGCTAGTTTGCTCCGTCTACTTCCTGTTTATTATTAGCCATTTGTAGCGTCAACATCTGATGAAATGATGCTTTAAGGTATTCTGTTTCATTCAGGTCTTTATTTTAGCCATTTCACATTTTGCATTTCCAGTTACAGAAACTGGCATTGAATCAGAAAAGTGACAAAATAAAAAAACCCGACATCTTAAAGTGGTTGCTATCTGCACTAAGTTAATGCTATTCTATTGAAGAGCCTCTGATTGGATGTAAATGTTTGAATAATTTCCAGAAGAAGCCGTCCCAGTGACCAGCGCTGGACAACCCATTCTCAGTAAAAACATGCGATGCAGCGATTAAACAGCTTTAAACAGGTTTTGAATTAAATCTGAACGTATAGTGGATGCTCACCAAGAACACTACGCTTCAGCTTCACCATTAAATTCACGTTTGCTGTCCGCCGGCAGGAAGCGCTGGATAAATCTCTGCAGGATTTCTCCTAAAGGTGTTTTACTGATGCTGTTTGCTTTTTATAGTGTGTTCTTAACCTTCCCCACAAGAAGCTTAAATATTCTGTTTAATATCATCATTATAGACCCTGGTTGTGTGGAGATGCGGATCCAGAATCCATGTTTAAACGCGTTGCTGCCAAGTGGTGTGACTTCAAAGCTAATTATGTAACTAAATATATCCAGAAATCCAAGGTTGGAGGCTGTGCACCTTTGTTTACCGGGCTTTAATAGTAATAGTTCAATAATGGATTTATTCATAAGGAGAGCAGCCTTATTAAGCTAATGAAGCCCCTTAAACTGGAGTGTATATGCAAAAGGAAGAACTGGCTGAAGGTGTTGGCAGTGAAGCTTGAAGGGGTTTTTGGCAGCTTTTCTGCAGGTTTCTGGTTCCTCAGCTGGAGAGATGGAGCATCAGTTTTCCAAGAGACGAGGAAATAAACTCTGCCATACTTCCTGTCTGCGCCGAGCGCACTGGCAGCGCGGCGACAGGAGCAGACCTACTTCCTGTCAGAAGTGAAGCCCAGAAGTTAAATACTTTTGACAGCTGCCTCTGTTCCAGTTTTCAAAAAAAGGGCAAATTCATAATTGAATGCCAGATTTTTAAAATCAAAAACATTCTTCAATGCCTTTTCCAGCTTAAATGTGACATACATTTAAACTTCAGTCTGGTTTAACTTTACACCAAACACATTTTTTGTTTGGTTTTTACTTTAAAGAACAGAAATGCAAATAATCATAAACAGCATTTTGTATCTGTTGCATGATGATATTTTAAAGAAATTAAAACTGGTAAAACATTAGAAAAAACACAACTCAATAAGATTTCTTAAATCAACCTGAAATAATTGTTTTATTTTAAAAAATAATGGTGGAAAAGCTAATAAGTTTATATATTTTTCCTTCCAAAACAGTAAATTAAAGGTCCATAATTGATGCAGGTAATAACTCTGAACCCTGACAATAATCAGGCTTTAGGTGATGCAGCATCTTTGCAGACAACCAGCTGAAGCCAGTGTGAATTTATTCACCTGAAAAACTCCAGAATTATTCATATCTTTGGAACAAAACTTAATAATTCATTTGGTTTTATTTAGACGAAGAGGAAAGAGGCTGAGCCAAATTTCAGATATAATTTCATCTCTCTGAAGCCTCAACGTCTGCAGATAAAACCCCAGCATATTTAACTTAGAAGAAGTTGCTCAGCTTATTTTGGAGGTTATTTTTCTAAGCTAATGCGGAAATCAGAAACTATTTTTATTTAACAGAGAAATATCCAATTAGATATTGCAACAGTGGATTAAAATTAAAATATTTTCTCAGCATTAACTTCCAGGTTGAAAAACTAAACTTGATGGTGTTTCAGAAGCATCCCTTTGTGATATTTTATCACAACAGGGACCTGAATCTCTGTGGCCGACTGACACTAATTTATTGGCTCCTGGTGAATCCAGACTTCAGACTGAAAGAGTAAAAGAGCCGTCAGCGGAGGCTGATTACACCCACACACTCACACCTGAGCCCTTCCCAGCCTGTCACGCTGCAAAATACAGCCTGATGCACACATGCAGCTACATACCGGCCATGCATAAACATGTTAAAGATAATTTCACCATGGCAACAGAGATGTCTGGGCCTCCGTCCAGCTTTTACAGGTGCAAACAGCTGGTTACGCTTTCATCTTTTCATTTATTAAAGTAATAAAACCTGTCCTGTTTTGCTCAACACACATGCTTTCCACCGCAACTAGATCTTTATTTAAGAATGTCAAAAAATAGATTATATAAAAATGTTGACTAGAATCCATTGAGTTTAAGTGCTGAATATGTTGGAGATGAAATATTTAATTTCTTTATTCACATAAAGTGAAACTAGAAAGTTGGTCCATTATCTGTTTCTCTTTGCCAAACTATTGGTTGTTATAGAAATAAACCTTATTGAATTGAATTGCTAAGCTCTTCACGTATTTGCTCTTCTAACGCTCTAAGAAATCTGTCTTTATGCTTTTATTTTGAAGGTGCTTTGTGCAGTCGCTTCCTTTCTTCATGTTTTCCACCGGAAGTGGTTAAAGCGGCGCGTGCAGCCTCTCTGACGATGTAAGTAGAGTTTATATTTACATGAAGTTAATGTGGAAACGTTGCTTACCACTTATTATGGTGTTGGTTAGTGATGGCTGTGAAATTACAGACTTTAAAATGTCCGTTTTTACTTGTTAGCACGATCGCGATTTAGCATCATTTAAGCTAACAGTTGTATGAGTGAATGTTAGCCTTTAGCTGCTAGCCGTTAGCACTTAGCTGTAAGCTGTGGAAGCTATATTGCTCAACTATAAACAGTATTTATGAATATTAGGTGACGCCTGTTGAAGTATATGTTTATTTATTCACTGAGAAGTGTTACTTTTTCTATTTAATTCACCTTGATGCTAACAAATGCTAGCATTCTGGCGCTTTTTGTAATCAGAATGCATCGCTGTAAACAAGTTTAACCTTCTGATGACCTTTTATTTCCTGACTGAAGCCCAGCAGTGCTCTATTAGGCTAAAATGCATTAACAACATATAAGAGAACAAATAAAACACATGACTCAGAATAAATCAGTCAAAACCGATTTATTTTGAGCCAAACCATCAGAGTGCTGCAACCACTGAAGATACACTGATTTTATGAGTCAACTGTTAAATTAGATTCAATCATTAAAGCCATATAAAGCAGAATGTAGCATTTAACAAGTTTCTCTGTCTAAAATCATGTTTTTATGCCATCATGCATTGGTTTTGTTGTTGCTCCTTCTCCTGGTGCTTTCCATTACGTGGAAGAACCGCCCCTATAAAAGCCTGTGTTCACATAATGACACAGGTTCCTGCTTCACAAAACAAAACCAGCTGAATGTAACATCAGAAATGTCATCTCTGTTCATTTTTCATATCTTGTGGCTCCGGCGGAGCCCTGCGAATGAGCAGGTACCTCCAGCCTTTCCGGGTGTGTGTAATTGAGGAGGACAGGTTGAATCGACTATGGCAGACATCAAGTATCTGCATCACAGAAATGAGACAATGAAATGCACACCGCCTCTGTGTCAACACGCTGGGAGAAAGGTCATCTATTTTTGAGTCAGTAAATGTGATGGAAAGGTGATTTTGATTGAGATTTGAAACTTTTGGTTCTTTGGCAGCACACAGCTTAACTTCAGTGGGTTTAAATGTTTGTGGGCAAAAGGCCGAAACAAAGTAAGTTATTATTCTGAGCTGAAAGTATTATGTCAGCTCTCCATGTAGGAAGAATGTAAATTGTGAGAAATGGACCCATTTTTGAGCACATGAATAATATTATTGTTTTAATGAGACTTAATAGTTGGAGACATATTTTTATTTCAGCTGCAGATGCAAAGGTACATTTACTTTTTATAAACCAACATCAGGAGCAAAGATTTCATTTCCAAGCATTTATATTCTAAAACCTACCAACATGTCCGATATGATATTCATGATAAACTGACATTCTCCTCCTCTCTCCATGCTACTGATGGTTCAGTCTGTTTGGTTTAAACGCTGCAGTCGGATGTAACATCAGTTTTAACATCATATTGATATAAATATAAAGGCAACTGTTGCATTTAGGATTAGCTGAACTTCATAGTTTTGAGTCGGAAAAGTAGATTGAATCTCTGAATCGGGGAGGATGTGGGGGAGTTCAGGCATCTAACCCTTAATCCTTGTTTGAGGAGCTCATTATTGCCTTCCTGCACATTTCTGTGAAATTATCTCCTTTCAGTTTCTGCCTGGGCTTCTCTTGGTTGAGGAGCTCGGTCAATCAGGAGGAGATCAGAGTAGTAGTCCTCTCCAAATCCAGACAACTACCACATCTGGTTAGGATGCCTCCTCGGTGAGGTAGAACCCACTGGGATGAGACCCAGAGGACGATCCATGCGATGGAGGGACTGGGAACGCCTTGGGATTCCCCTGGAGAAGATATTTCTACTCTGAGGTAAGAGTAGAAATACCTCATAATAAAATTAAAAAGTAAAAATACTCCTAAAAGTACATTGTGTTTCTCCAAAAAAGTTACTCAGGTAAATGTAATTGAGGAAATGTAACTAGTTACTACCCAACTGATTATCTTACTGCTAATTAGAGATTAAGTGGAAGATGATGGACGGAGGTTCTAATTTTCCCTGAAATTTTCCCTAATTTCAGGGAAAATTAGAACAGCATTTCAGCTCATCCTCATAATTTAACATATAAAATACAGAAAAGGCTGATATGACACGATAAACAAAGCAACATAAAAACACGGCACTACTAAAACTTTTAAATAAAAGTCCCAAGACCGACCGACCGACTGGTGGTCTGCCTGCTGAGACTTTCTTCATATTTTCTTTGATTTGTTGCAACATAAAAGAAGAAAACACATCTGTTAAAAATGGTCAGTTGGGGGATTGGAGCTCTCTGCAGATAAGACACAAGTCAGCAAAAAGATACAAAGTGCACACAAGAAGCTAAAGGCAAATGTCAATACTATACAAGATTTAGCAAGAAGTTTTATTTGGTTTCTGGTCCAAGCAGAAATAGTTTGAGTCCAACCTGCTGAGTCATTCACATCCCTATCAAAGGACTGTGGAGATTAGCAGAGAGAGACAAAGCTAACTGAAGGGAAAGGTCTTCCTTCTGCAGTCCTGCAGAGTCAGACTGCGCTGAAGCAATTACTGTAATACTGCAGGGAAATGTATCACTGCACATCTCTCATATCGGTAGTAGAAAATAACAGATGTAGTCAACATGCTGCACACTCATCCACTCCGCCCACACATATGCATCTCAGTTACTCCATTATCAACAAACTGAAGAAACGCTCCGAAGCTAACGCCATTTGTTGGAACATTAAAGGAAATTTTCACACTTTTATTAATAGTTTTATCGATAAACAAAGTCAGTCGTTATCTGTTGGGTAACTCCTGTTTTTCCTGCCACACCTCGTTTCTGCAGCGTTGCATCCTGTGGTTTCTCATTTATGGAGCCACATTCCCAGAAACTGTACAAATATGCAGGCAGGTGAGCTGAAAAAACAATTGTCATCATTAAATTTAATGTTGAGTGTCTTTCCAGGCGGGAAGCAGTTTGAATGTGAGCAGAAGATGCAGCGGTCCGCGCTTAAATTAATGTAGGAGAGGATGTCATTTATAGTCATACTGTGAGCAAGCCAACCACACACACACACACACACACACACACGGTCTCAGCCATCCGACCACTATCTCTGTTGGTGTTCACGTTTCCCCTGGAGTGTTTGCTTCCGGAACTCAATTATGCCGTACGAGCAAATTAGCCACCATTAGCAAGCCACCAACGTGCCTCACCGGGGGAGGAGAGTCAGGCCTTTATCTCATCTTGTGGCCTGTTTTCCTGCACACCAAAACACTGATTAGCTTATATTTCACACTAATGCAAAAGCAATTGCCTTAAATCTCCACACTCTTATTACTATCCAGAGTTATCTGCACACATTACACGGGTTACATCATTCTGTTTTTCTCACCTTAAGCTGGGCTTGGTCTCTTTGTGTGATTGTTTGTCGCTACATTTCAGGAGTGGGGTGCTGTGAAAGATGCCGTGTACTGTAGGCATCTTTCACGCTCTCAGAAACTAAATACAGTTATTTTCAAACAAGGTCCTCAGGAATCACACAAATGAAGCTGTTTATTTTATCTTTCTGCCACCTTGAGACGTGTTAATTACATGTGCAAACAGCATGTGGCTGCTAACGTTTTCTCCAGACATGTAACAGTAGATCTACATGCTGCTAGATTCTCCTGAAGGCGATCAGCTTAGAAACCGACTCATACCTTCCTCCTCCTGATATGTTTGTTGATCTGATCAAATCACGACTTTGCCTGAATTCACGACACATAATTTATACCATTTATTCATAAAACCACCTAAACCAGAAAAGATTTAAATGCTTACAAATGTCCGAATGCTTACCAGTGTTTTGTGTGTACGGCTACATGATGGAGGGACGTTCTCTCCATTGACCACAGCGCTATATTTGGGTGTGTCGACCCTTTGAACGTGACTGCGAAACGCTGATTATGAAATAGTGATAAAACCATGTGGTGTAAATTCAGGCAAAGTCGGTAATTTGATCAAGACATCCATTTTCATGTAATGAAATGGTAAAATAATGCAAGCACACACTTTCAAAGATTAATAAACTATAGAGCTGGAAGACATTTTAAATACCCAAAATAAAACGACAGAAACAACAAATAAAATGGATTATTTAGTTTCTGCAAACCAAACTGTCCTTCAGAAATAAGGCTAGTTGAGACCAAAACACCAGACTGAAGACTTTTATCGTCCAGTTTCTGGTAGAAAGAGAAAAACTACAAATCATCCAAATGAAAATCATTGAGGTCGTTGAAGTTTATCATGCAATTAACTGAGTTATTGCTAATTGCAACAGGCCTGGTTGTAACTTACTGTAATTTGGTTCGTTTTGGAAGTTGTTGAAATCCGATTCAATCCAGTTTCAATTATAATGTTCTTTAAAACTACGCAGGACCAGAGAGGTAAAAAGGCATCAAACAAGGCCAAGATGTAAAAACAATAACTAAGACACACACAACAGGGTTAACAACCTGCCTTGTCCTTTGTGTTTCATGCGTTTGGTTTTTTATCTTGTCTGATCTCTGAATAAATTGTCTTTGCGAAGTTGCTGTGCCAGTCCCTATTATAACCTGGCTCTCGCTGTTACGCCAGACTTTAATAGCAAAGTATCCCTCTGGAGAAAAATTCAGCCTCATTATTTAGAAACAGGAAGCCATTAAGGCTTTGTGGAGGAGAACAGAATAAAAGCAACATGTTCATTTGGCTTACTTTTGACTCTAATGTGAAACTGGCACATCTCACTTTGTTTTGCCTTCATGAAAGGAGTTTTTATCACTTTGTTGTTTTTATTTTCATTGTATTTGCAATTTTAATGAAGATGTGGTAGAAAAAGAATGCCACTGTGTTTACAGGGTCATGAAATAGAACGTGCTAAGATAACACATATCCTATATATTGTGAAAACTAATTAATTTGTCTAATTGCACTGATCACATCTGTGTTATTAGTCATCTTAATTAAACAGGACCAAACATTTATGCAACATTTTCACAACGCCTCTTTGCATTTTTGTCTTTAGAGTCGACAGCAGAACGAGGCAAAACCAGAACTTTACTCAACCAGGAGAAACTTTATGTCAACATATGTTTACTCTTAAGAAAGTAAAAAGTATTCGTCCAGAAATTACTCAAGATTAAAAAAGTATTTTGTAAAACGGCAACTCAAAACATCAACCCACAATATTTAAAAATTACATCACAGACCAAAATATAAAGTGTGGGATTTTGGTTATTTTAACAACCAAAATGACAATAATTCCTGTAGATAACATAATTACAATATAACATGATCAAGCAAAAGAAACATTTTTTAAAACTTTGTTCTGTCACCAGAAGCTGTGCGTCTGTCTGCTGAGTTTTGGTTAAAACCTGTTTGTTCTTCATTCAGTGGGTAGAAAATCCAGACGTTTCACTCAAGTTAAAAATATTCTTACAAATACAGTTTTTCTCCAAAATGTTACTTGATTATATGGAACTGAACAAATGTAACCAGTTACTGCCCAGCTATGGTGACAGGAAGTCAGAGCTTTTATTTTGACATTATTGCATATATATGCTGTGCATATTCATTTTTATATATTTTTTAGTTATTCTTTAATGGTTTTTCTGAACAACTCAAAACAACTTTTTCTCACCCTCTCTGTCTGTTACACACAAACTCGTTGCCATAGAAATTGATCTGTCAGAGTTGGTGTGTGGAACGTTTTTTTTATTTTTTAACTAAACCAAAACATCGAATTCCACAGCACATCTACGTGTTAAGGTTGTCATAGTCAAGCTAGCATGACCTACTTCCCTCTCCCTCGATAATTCTTTCTTAGTTAAAACTTTTCCTGATCGTGTTATCTAGTTGTCGTAAAGCACTGCATCCTTTTTCTATTAAATATCATGCATATTTTTAAGATTTAGCGCGTTATGTTGATAACACAACAGCTGAAACCAACGCTAGTCACCATTAGCCATCAGCTTTTTGCCCTCCAGCTGGCAGACAGGGATGTGACGTCACACTGCATCGGGTCCAAAGCTCAAACATCTGGATAAAAAGCATGCAGTTCTTCACTGTTTAAATGTAAATAAACAGTTTAAATAAAAGCCTTTAGTCCAGTTGTTGCCTCTGACTAAATGATCTGAGGTTTCTGGATGAGTTAAAAGGTCAACAGTGTCAGAACCAGACCAAGCCGGGCTTTAAAAGTGAGAGCTAAGATCTTTAATAGTAACATGAATATGGAGCCAATATGAAAGCACCAGAACAGAAGTCATGTTCTCTCTGTGTTTTGTTTCAAAGCCTCACAGCAGCGTTTTGGACTGACTGAAGTCTCTTAGTCTCTGTCTGTGAGCTCGTTAAAAGACTCTTCCAGAAACCAGGAAAAGAGGAGACAAATGCGTGACTAATCGTCTCCACCTCAGTGCCGTAGTTTGGAGACATTCCTCAACTAAGAGAAGAAGTTATTAATCTTTTTTTTATTATTATTTATCTCCAGGGGAAAATCAGAGTCAAAAACCACAGTAAAGTTTCTGATGTTTGTTGATCTGTAGAGACGAACAAACCTGCTGGAAATGAGAACAACGGCTGTTAGGAGCCATGATCAGTTTCTGATTCATCCCATCAAACCCTTTGAGCAACCTGTTCCCCTCCTGGCCTGTGGGGGCGCTGCACCAACAACCACTGAAGGAAATAACATGCAAACCTCTGAAGAAGACACTGAGCGCAAAATGTAAGCAAAAATGAAGTGGCGTCAGATTTTAGCGTTTGGAGGATTTCTCTTTAGTTTTTGGTTAAAGACCACGACTCATTCCTCCCAACGCTAACATGTTTGTTTTGGTTGTATTTACCCAGAATGCCCTGCTTTGGTTCAGTTGGTATTCACACATACATTCGAACTGAACCAGAGTTCACTTCAACTGAACTGAGAGCAAGGTTTGTAGGTGGACCGGAGTTTGATTAGCATTCACACGTCCCAAAACGAACCGGACTGGAGTTGGATTAGAGCAGATTAAACATGTCTGGTGTGGTTTTAATGGTAAACTGGAAACATCCTGACAGTGGAACTGAACTCCAAAGCTGTACCTGGAACCAAAGTTTTAATTGTGCTCTATTATTCTCCAATGAAAAAGTTCTTATGAATTTCCCAACAGGTTTGACAGGAAGTGGTTTATCACCCTGTCAGACGGTTCAGGTCTCCAGGGACGCACTGTGAGGAAGACGTGTCACGTTTGAAGGTTTCCTTGGTGTTTCTGAGAAACGACCCGTTCTCGGAGGCCATCTTGTTCTTCAGCTTCTCAAACTCTTTTATTTTCTGAATTAGGATGGAAGTGCTGACTCGTGTCTCGGAGCCACTGACCCGCGCTGCATTCATGAGGCGTTCAGCTTCAAAATGTGCTGTTTAACAGTTGCCTGCTTTACAGCCTAATGAGCTGCGCCTCTGGAATATCAAATCAATACTGAAAGGCATCATCGGGCGAAGTGAAGTAATTGGATGTTTGAAGGCCTCCTGCATTGTAACTGTACGACTTGACAGTATTTATATTAATTTTGATGGATTGAGCTTTAATTAAAAGGGGAATATGCGTCAGGCAGTCACATTAGCTCACTGAAAAGAACAAATGCTTAATTTTTAAGCCCAGTTCAGTCTGAATAAAGACGTCAGCCGGTAACCTGGTGGTGTTTGTGACGTCCTGGTGTGTTTTCAGAGGTCAAGTAAAGTTTAGATCAAACACAAACATCTGTGGATGCAGCATCTATCATTTCTGTGGATCAATTTTAAAGTTTATTCAGCAACGGGAGCCGACTATCGTCACAAAGCAACGGCCTTCGGTTGAGAATTAAGCTTTTGTAGAGAAATATATTTGGATGTAAAGTTGGAACTTAGAGCGGTGGGATTGTGATGCATTTCACTGACTCAAACCTCCTTCATAACTTCATCATTATATTTTTCAGTCCTTTACGTCCAATGACTTCTTCTGGTGCAGAATAATGACACATTTCTCACCTCTGTTACATAAAGGTCGGGTTAAGATGGCCGTTCAGACTGCAGACGCTTTGAAAACTATAAAATAATTTAGTTTCTCACATGGAAGTGGCTCAAAGTGGATTTTTTTGGAGTGAAAAAAATCAGCATTTGTTGGTTCAAACTGCAGTGAAAGAGTCAGATTTAGATCAGATTTAGCTACTGTGTGACTGAAGTCTTTGCCACTTTGTCATTGAGTAAAACACTTACTTAGGGTCAGAGTTCAAACCCAGACCCTTCCTGCTACCAACCGCTTCGCCGTTTAGCCTCAAACTTTACATTTGCTGGGTTTTTCGCAGAATTTCCAGCTTTTATTTTCTAAGACATAAACCTTTTTACAAATATTTACCAAAGCAAGGATGAACTGTGCCAGACTTTGCGTGATATAAACAGATTGGACTCGGTAAAAGCAGCAGAAGAAGACGCATCAGCAGCTTTTAGAGATCAAGACCGAACCTCTGATTGGCATCATTCTTCAGTTTGTGCTGCATGTGTTTAACTTCCTCTCTTTAAGCAGCCAGTAACGTAACGTGTAAAACACTGGAGACGTTCGGCAGCCATGCAAAGTTTGATTCATTACATTTCTGCATGTCTTCAGACAAGATGAAGCTATCAAAGCTCCTTATTCCTCCTCCAGGCTCAGTCTGAACCAATCAGTCCTGGGAGACGCGTCTGTCAGCGTCGGCGGTCAGCGGGAGCTCTCCTTTGATCAAGTGTCACGCCGGATGATACTCGCTGCTCTATGAAAATGGAAAGAAAATTCAATTATCCTCAGCTTTGTTGTTGCATATTAATTATGGTACAAAGTGGAAGCAGCGGCTGGTGTGACGATGGATTTAAATAGATTACAGGGCGACTGGGTGAGTGTGTTTGTCTGCTTGTTAAGTGTCGCTTTTACACATATTTGTTTAGCGACATTGGGAATGTAGTGTCGAAGCTTAATGGAGATAAACGAGCGCCGAGGCCAGAGAGGCTTTCAGTGACCGGCTTCTGTTGGAGGCGGAGGAGGCACTGCGGTCATCCTGGGACGGGTTCTGGTCCAGACCAGCGGTTCTGACCCAACACGAGCGGTTCTGACCCAACACGAGCGGTTCTGGTCCAACACGAGCGGTTCTGGTCCAACACGAGAGGTTCTGGTCCAACACGAGCGGTTCTGGTCCAGATGAGCGGTTCTGGTCCAACACGAGCGGTTCTGGTCCAGATGAGCGGTTCTGGTCCAACACGAGCGGTTCTGACCCAACACGAGCGGTTCTGACCCAACACGAGCGGTTCTGACCCAACACGAGCGGTTCTGGTCCAACACGGGCGGTTCTGGTCCAGANTTCTGGTCCAACACGAGCGGTTCTGGTCCAACACGAGCGGTTCTGGTCCAACACGAGCGGTTCTGGTCCAACACGAGAGGTTCTGGTCCAACACGAGCGGTTCTGGTCCAACACGAGCGGTTCTGGTCCAACACGAGCGGTTCTGGTCCAATACGAGAGGTTCTGGTCCAACACGAGCGGTTCTGGTCCAGATGAGCGGTTCTGGTCCAACACGAGCGGTTCTGACCCAACATGAGCGGTTCTGGTCCAACACGAGAGGTTCTGGTCCAACATGAGCGGTTCTGGTCCAACACGAGAGGTTCTGACCCAACACGAGCGGTTCTGACCCAACACGAGCGGTTCTGGTCCAACACGAGCGGTTCTGGTCCAACACGNNNNTTCTGGTCCAACACGAGCGGTTCTGGTCCAACACGAGAGGTTCTGGTCCAACACGAGCGGTTCTGGTCCAACACGAGCGGTTCTGGTCCAACACGAGAGGTTCTGGTCCAACACGAGCGGTTCTGGTCCAACACGAGAGGTTCTGGTCCAATACGAGCGGTTCTGACCCAACATGAGCGGTTCTGATTGGACGCTGGAAAAGACTATTGTGTTCAAGTTGTGCTAAAAGGAGTTAGCCTGTTAGCGAAGCTTTGCTAGCTTAAAGTAGCACAAAATGCTAACATGTAGCGGTTAGCCGGTTCTATGAATTATCAGGTTAATGAAACTGTAAAGCTGAAAAGGTACCAATCTGATTAAAAGATTAAAAATAATAAATGTATTTGTTGAGTTCATTTTTCTATTCAATAATTTAGCAGCAAAAAGAGTTTTTTATTTGAAATGTTGCTTATTTTTTATTTTGATTAGTTTTTTTTATTAAAATGTATTTAATTACTATCCTGCTATTAAATCAATTAAAAATTTGACTCAAGTCTCCTAAGAGAGATTATTCCTGCTATAAAAATCCTTCTGTTCTTGTAAATCCATGTAATAATTCATGACGCCTCACAGGAAGTGCGGTTGATTTTTATTCCTGCTCATACGAACCATGTGATCCATTTCATGTTTATCAGCGTCATTTTCTGAGAACTCGCTGTTCTGCCTGGAAGTTCAAACCCTTTTAATACTGACACATGCATCACTAATGATGTCTCCAACACAGGGTATTAATAATTTATTGTAGTTTCTGTTAAGTGGTAAAAGGTTATTGAAATGAGAAGATCTGGAACTTCAGGATTGGAGGAATCGTGTCCGCTCTCTGAAGTCATCGCTTCTCGTCCTCCAGAATCTGGAAGATGATTTTAACAGGAGAAAAATGAATCCATGCATGAAAACTAAAAAACAAACAGTTTATCAATGATTAGATCTTCAAAGCTCCTGTATTCACTTCCTGTTGATACAACCTTTTATAACGCGGCTTTATAATCTTTTATAATCGTAGATTTGCACTGACAGGCACTTCCTGGCTAATCCGCTAACAGTGGAGCTAATTGTCTGTTTTTGTTTACTTTAAAACATGTAGCTTCCTCTGAATTAATTTTCCAGATAAATTTTAAATCTCTATTTAATTTAGCTGTTTTGTAAACTTTTATTTGAGTAAAGTTTAAGTTTTGGTTATTGTCTGTCAGGAATCCTTCAAGTAGTTTGACGTTTCTCTCTATTCATAAAACAAATTTAGGTTTTTACTTTAGCATTAGCTTCTGCTAAATGCCATGTTGGTGTGGCGCTTTAGCATTAGCAACACTATTGTTTGTGATTAGCGTTTATGTATTAGCTTCTTCCAAATACCTTGTTACCAAGCTCGTTTTTACCTTTCGCTGTTGCTAACTTTGAAAACGATTTGCTCACTTCTTGCTAAATGCATTTTTCCAGATCAATTCTAAAGCGCCGTCTCATTTTGCTGTTTTCTGACCTCTCATAAGGACGCCGTGGGTTTGATGTGTAAGAAAAACAGTGGGAGAAAAAAATGTAATGCTTAATTTGTTGTATGACACAGCAGTGCAATTTATCGGTTTCTCTCCCTAAATTAGTTTAGTGGAAGTGTTGATATCAAAGTTCTGTGCAGAACCTTCCTAAAGTGAGTTTAAATTCATGAATCAGGCTGAAACGCTCTGATGGTTCCCATCCATCCACAATGATGTGCTGTGTGTCCCTGAGTATTTACTATTCAACCCGAAGCCTTTTATTAGCGGCACACAAATCAATATTTGCCTCTGTTCCCTCCCTCTCCTGCAGATTTCCAGACAAGTTTAGACTTAGGTGATATCACAGATGAAACAAAGTCACTTGAAAGTAATTCAGACTTAGCCGCAGGCGACCAAACTCCCTGACAGCTCTGCTTTGTAAAGCAGAGGAGCTGTTTTTTCTCTCTGCACTGACCTTTGTCGGGTTTTTGCAGCGTTGGAGTAAGCAGTCATCTGCAGAGTTCTGAACTTTCATTAGCTGGATGCTTTTACATCCCGAGGCCAAAGAGTCGCCGCGGTTCATCTTAACAAGACAAGACTAATGTCGGCTGTAATTAGCAACCAGAAACGGTTGCAGCAATCAGAGAATCTCCCGGTTTGTTTGAGCCCGCAGTTTGATTGATTGAAGTTTTAACTTTCAAACAACCGTGGTGCAAATCAAAACGTCAGCCGCATTGACGAATGTCTTGCTTCCCGGTGTTGGCGGACAGGTTACACTCACACGCTGGAATGTGCAACCCGAGCGGCTTCATCTCAAAGACAAACATCCTGAACGCGGCGTTGCCTGGGGCCGCGGCGGCGGGGCGGGGGTTCGGCTCTGCGGCTCCTCAGTCTCCTGAAAGTCTCAGTCGTGTGCCAGGAGTGAACGGCGTGTCTGTCATCGGCCGTTATCCTCCGTGTTTCAGGTGATTGCAGAGCCTTTGCTAATCGTGTTTTAGTTTCATCCAAACAAGCTCCAGGTTCGCCGTGGCGACGGCGGCGGCGGCGGCTTGCTTCTGGTATCCAAGCTGCTCCGTTTGATTTATTATCTCGATCGTTCCAAGGCATCAACATGTGACACTCGGCTTTCAATGGGAGGTTAACGCCACAATTAACCTTGGCGCCTGTGGATTTAACAGGAATGCTGGCATAATTCTCTTCCCATGGAACTCAACTGGAACTACAGCATGGAAAAAATGGCTCCGATTGAATCATTGTTATAGATCAGGATGGATTATTTCTGTATCTTTTGATGCACAAAATTTAAATGTTGTCTAATTTACCATAACATTGTTCTAAATTTTATTAGCAATGATTCAAGCAGACATTTCATTATGCAAGATGGAAGTTTTTGCAAGAAATGTTTTAAATTACGCTGATGTTTTTGTTCAAAGAAATATCTGAAAAACAGTTTATTTTGGTAAAAGTTTAATTTTACTTTCTGAGGTGGATTAGGTGCTAAAGTCATCAGCAGTAAATAAATATTTATTTCACATTTTAAAACAACGTGGTAAAAATATTGAAGGCTGTTTTGTTGTTATACGTAAGTTGCCACATGGACGTTGGCATGTTTGCGACGCAATGCATCATGGGTAGCTGAAGTATGCTAGGTGCTACAGTACTAGCTCCATCCGGCTGCAACAGTTATTTAGTCACATTCAGCCCTTTCAGTTTAAACCTGAGTGCATTGAAATGGAAAATAATGCATAAATGATGAGGATAAATGAGCATGAGGAAAACCAAATGGGTGAAGAGGAGAAAATTGTCTTGAAAAGCTGCTGAATGATTTGGTCCAAACATTTAAAGATTCTAGCTGCAGCTTAAAAAGGTCAGTGAAACCTGGATAAACGCAGAGAGACGTAGAAATGACCAAATATTTACAACAAAACGCCTCATTAAAGCTTTTTATTGCGCTACTTTCCTGCATGAACAAACTTGGTGATAAATTGTAATATTTAACAGCAGTGAGTTTCTCCTATAAAGGTGTTGAAAGGTAAGGTGGGTCAAACTGGTTTGAGTTCTCTGATTAAATTTCCTGCTGAATCACATGCTGTTTGGACCAAGATTTCTAATTAAATTTGAAATCCAATTATGGGAATGGTAATGAAATTTCCAAATGGGGAAACTTGTAATCTGCTCATTGAGGTGTTTAATTACAACCAGGTCTGCTCCTCTCAGATACGTCACACCTCAGGATTCGCTGGACTCAAGTTTGATCGTCGGAGTTCGTCAGAATGATGGCGGCACTTTGCTCAATTTATGCATTTTTCTGATTTTTATCGCATGATATCAATTTGGACTAAACTTAACATCTGGGTTCCTGTTCAGGACAGAAATCAATGTAGTGGATGGGATATTTTTACTACTATAAAATCAGAGAAAGATAACATATATGTTTGTAAATAAACTGCTGAAATATTTATATTTCCATTTTAAGCCCAGTTATGAACACTTCCTCTGTTTAAACCCAGATTTCTGTAATAAAAACTGAACTGGGTTATCAATTATTCTACTGATTTATTAATACTGACCTAATTGTTTGGTATAAATATGTGGATCAGAACCATTTGCTGCTCTAATTAGGATCGTCAGCCTTGAGAAAATGAGTTCATAAATATGAAAAACTGAGTAAATAATAATAATAGTTTCATCATTACTGGATGGATAAAACCAATTAAAGCCCAGTGCTACATGTAACAAAACAATAAATTAATCAAACTTTATTGTTAGATCTGTTTGCACACAGTGACTCAGAAACAAAAAGAAAACAGACAAAAACCAAGGAGTGTCCAAACTGTGGCTCAGGGGACATTTTTGGTCCGCTAAGTTATTTTCAGGGTCCAACAACTGAAATTCATGAACATAAACCGACCAAAATCACAGCTTTTCTATTTGAACTTAATCTTTGTTTTGTAAATAATTACAATGTGGAATCTGTTTTTGTTCTGTTGAGTTTAGTTTAACAGAATCTTTGATTTGTTATTATAATAAACTTTGAGAAAATGTATTTCATATGTAAAAACAATACAGTACAATGCTGTAGACTGCTTAGTTTTAATAAGTTGAATTAAAATATTGTCTCACAGATGGCGCCATGTCATTTACGGTGCAATGAATCCTGGGAAGATTACATATGCTATAAAGCTAGCTCCTTCCAATCAGAAACGGTAACTTTTGAGCAATGTGTAACCGGCTGGCCCTTTAATTAGAACCAGAACGTGTTAAAATAAAAAGAAATTTAAGGAAATTGATGAAATGGAGCAAGTCGGCCAAAAAGCTGCTGCTTGTGCCAGGAAATGCTAACCAGGAAGCATTTCTACTTCCTGGTAGAAATGCTAACTACAAGTAGCTCCAGTTTCTAACTCACGCTGCTTACGGTTAGCATCACTATCAAAACATTTTCTCAAATATATTACAATAGTTTGTTACAAAGACGTGTTGCCCTTAACTAATGGTGTTAGCTCCTGCTAATGGTGTTAGCTCCATTAGCAGTAGATCACAAGCCGATCAAGTTAGTTTGTTTCAACAGATTTCTCGTGTTTAACATCATGAAAACGTTGACGTTAAAAATTTGCCTCAAGATGTTTTATCAAGTAAAATCAAGTTTTAAGTACCACAAACAACTTTTAGGTTGCAAAGTATTTAGGCCAAAATGTTGAACTAGTTGGAGATTCCTATTTAAAAAAACTTTAGAACCTGGAACTGGAACGTTTCTTAATTTTGGGAAATATTTGGGTTGTGTTGCAGGTTGTGTTGCAGCACAACCACAACACAACCTGCAGCTGAACACAGAGAAGACGAAGGAGCTCATAGTGGACTTCAGGAGGAACGCTGACCTACACTCACCCATCCACAACAAGGGGACAGCGGTGGAGCGCGTGGACACCTTTAAGTTCCTGGGAGTCCACATCTCCGAGGACCTGACCTGGACGACCAGCTGCTCCAAACTCATCAAGAAGGCTGATCAGCGCCTCTTCTTCATGAGGACCCTGAGGAAGAACCACCTATCCTCAGACATCATCAAGAACTTCTACCGTTGCACCATTGAGAGCATCCTCACCAACTGCATTACAGTTTGGTACGGGAACTGCTCTGTCTCCGACCAGAAAGCACTGCAGAGGGTGGTGAAAACAGCCCAACACATCGCCGGGACACCGCTTCCTGCCATCAAAAACATCTACAGGAAGCGGTGTCTGAAAAGGGCCGGGAAAATCACCAAGGACTTCACTCACCCGGCACATACACTTTTTTCCCTCCTGACCTCTGGGAGGCGTTACAGAAGCCTACGGACCAGAACCACCAGGCACCGGAACCGCTTCTTTCCTACAGCGTTCAGGAGCTGTCACGCTCCTGAACGCCTCCTGACACAAATCACAACACATGGACTGTTCTCACACACACACACACCACGGACTGTTTTAGCTCCACGCCATTATTGCTACTTGGTTCACCTGTAAATAAACAGGTGAACCTGTAACAGGTGAAATCTATCCAGCAAATCTGCTGGATAGATTTGCATCTATCCAGCACTTCTGGATAGATGCAAATCGCATTTCGTTGCTTGTACTTGTGGCAGTGCAATGACAATAAAGTTGAATTCTATTCTATTCTATTTATTCCTCACTCCTTCCCGACCCCATTAGGGTCGGATTTATTCCTCAGAACGGCCACATGGTCCAAAAGTTAGAAACGGAGGTAAGTAAGTAGAAGTAATGATGATTAAGATGAATCTGTAAAACCAACCAGCCGAGGGTCACGGTTGTAGATTCATGCTGTTAACAAACCAACTTTGGCCGGTCTTCCTTGGCTCTGACCGTAAATCCACGTGGTTGTAGCTCGGCTCAACGGTTCCGGACAGTCTCTTAACCTTTCACCAACACATGGTTGTTCTCAAACACGTCGTCACAGCTGGAACCACTCAGCTTGGTGTTTCTCCAAGTGTCAAATATTTAACTTTTGGCCCCACATCCTTGGGAATTCATCCAACTCTTGTTGAAGTAAAACTGAAATTAGCCGTAAACTGAAGGCGTGTCTCTGTGATTAAATTCATATTCGGTATTTTCTCTTGTCGTTTTTCTTTCAGTTCCTGCTTGAGGCCGGGCAGATTTCTATCTAACTCTGTTCCTTATCGCTGAGACTCTCTGAGCTCTCGGCTTGTCCAGCAAGCTGATGTGGTTTTGTTTTCATGCCGCTTTGAGTCTTCTGCGGTTTTTTTCTGTCTCCCTCCAGATTTGTTGTCGTCTCGATAACTCGTTAAACGCAGCCTCGTCTGCATCTCTGTCGCCCGGTTCACGATAAAAGCCGCCCTTCAGGGTCTCTACACCTCGCGACCCGGCTCTCTTCTAACATCTCTAAGGTTTGGTCACTGGAAAACAGAAAACATCCCAGATGAGGTGACACTGAGTTACGGATAATAAGAAAGACGTGGGAAAAGACAAGAGTAAAATTAAATGTTAACCTTCTAAAGATTAAAAACAAGCAATCAGATAAATATTGGACATGAAAAACGTTTTTTAAAAAGTTGAGTTGGGATTTCAGGCTGTTCTTCCACCTAAAACTTCGGTAGTCGTTTCGATTGGAAGCAAAATCGCAACATCTGTTCCTCTCCAGCTGCTGTGGCTCTATTTCTCTCTGCTCTCAGTCAAACCAATCAAACCCTTTGAAAAACCAGTTCCCCTCCTCGCCTGTGGGGGCGCTGCACCAAGATCCACTGGAGGAAACACTGAGTGCAACTTCCTTCGTCACAACTTCCTCTTAAACAAATGGAGTCAGATTTTAGCGGTTGTAGGACCGCGAGTCATTTCTCCCGCTAACGGTAACATGTTTGTTTTGGTTGGTTTTACCCAGAATGCTTTGCACTGTAATCCACTTTCTGTGTTCGGAGTGGTCTCCAGTCCGCTTGGCGTTCTCATACCGCACCAGAGTTCACTTCACCCGGACCGAGACCGAGGTTTGATTAGCATTCACGTCTCACCAACTGAACTGGACTTTGTAGAACAACGGATTTGGGTTTTCTTTGTTCAGTAGAACATCGTTGCTTGTTTTGCTGCATCAGTCTGTTGTTGCACAACTTTCCATCATCAGGAAAACAGTTTGGACAAATCCAGGACTTTCTCATGACATTTATTCGTAACTCCAACCTGTCCATCCGTATCAATAGTTTTTCTTTTTTGTCTTGTTGAAACTGGTTGACAGTTTCACAAACTGCAGTGACATCTTGTTGCTTTTCACAAAACATGACAGATTCTGCTGAGCAGGGGTAACGACCACAGTGTTCCTGGAAAATAATGACTGTTGGCTAAAAGATGAAGGAAATGATGAAATAAACTCAAATTAAAGTAACTGAGTCAACCATGATTCTACTAATCATCGTCTTCACTAGAGAGCAATCGATGGTTGTTGCTCAGATTTCCTCCATGATGTAAATTCCTGGTAACATTACTATTTTTTCTTTATTGTTTAGTTTCTTGGAAGTCTTTACAGAACATGAATCACGGTTGGTCCAGTCCCAGAACCCTTCTGTTTATCACAATGCATGCCAACCCATAACTAAGCCGGCACCCACTCTTTATTTTTTCATGATTTGATGAAATGTAAATGCTGCTGTATTCTATTTAAAAATATCTTGGAAAGGACGGTGACCATGAGCGGCGCTAAGCAATTAGAGGAAGACAAGATTAAGAGAGAAGAAACGGTGCAGCTGTCATGTGCAGGAGAATATCAGTTTTTATCAACATTGGTTAAATCATTTTTTACTTTTTTGTTGTCCTTCATTTTGTCGGCCTGTTAGAGATAAAACATTCACCTCAGTTTTGCTGAAAATAAACGGTTATATAACTGATCTTCTACATAAACAACCAAGCCAAAATCCTTCTTTATTACTGACATTTCGACTGTTTCCCCTTCGCCCAGATTATGGGTCTTGGATAGCAATTTCTTTCTCAGCTCCAATAAGTAATTTCATCTGGGCTGCTAAATTCCCCCAACAGCGCCTTTAAAAAGTATACACTCCTCTTCATCTGTTCCACATATTGTCAGGTTTCAGCCACATATTTCCTTTAATTTATTACGACTTTATGTGATTTTGTGTTCGACCCCCGTGAGTCAAAGCTTTGTAACCGTAGCTCCACATCAAACTGGATGGAGGAACATCCACTGTCAAGCCTTGCTAACTAACAACCTTTAGACCTTTTTCTCACTTTTAACCTGCATTCACACCGGCCCTGTTTAGTCCAGTTTAATCCAACTCCAGTCCGTTTGTCCTGAAAATCCGGTTCGTTCAGGGAAGAACTGAAATCTGAAATCAAAAAAGCGCCTTAAAACTTTGGTCTCAGTTCGGTTCAAGTAAACTCTGGTTTGGTTTGAATGCATATGTGAACGCCAGGTGGACTGGAGACAGCTCCAAAGCTAGGAAGTGGACTACAATGCATGGAATTCTGGGTAAATGCAATCAAACCAAATGCAGGAGGCTAATGCTAGCAGGAGAAAATTAAGAGAAATCTTCTAAAATCACTCAAACCATTTTGGTTTCCATTTGGTGAAGAAGGAAGTTGCGCTCAGTGTCTTGTTCAGAAGTTTTTGTGTCGTTTTCTTCAGTGGTTCTTGGTGCAGCGCCCCTACAGGTGAGGAGGGGAACAGGTGGCTCAAAGGGTTTGGTTGGTTTGACTCAGAGCAGAGAGAAAAAGAACCACAAATGTTTTAATTTTGTTCCCCAGTCAAACTGCATCTACTAGACTATCAGGTGGAAAAACACATCAAATCCAGACCATAATATTCCTTATTTAACCAGAGAAAGCATACACTTCTTAATGCTCCTGAAATAAAATGTTTTTCCTTGTTCTGTAGCCAGACCTGGATCATATCCTCCTGTTTAGCTGTTTTTTTTTAATGAAACCCAAATATGTGTTTAAGATCCCACTCACTGCTTGTTGCTGTTTTGTTCTGAACAGAAATTCAACAATCAGAGATTATAAATCATATTCTGTTCATGCCTCTAGAATAAAAACAATCAATGAAGCCTAATGATACAAAATGACTCTTCTGGGGTTTTGTAAGTTTAATGAAATAAACTTATTACCTAACAGAAACGTTGACTTGTATCTTTGCCTTGTAAACATTTCTTTGTTCTTTCAAGCCGTTTCAGCAGCAGACGTTTTGGGTTCTGGCTCCTCCAGCTTCATCCGCCAAGAAACTGAAAGTTTTTCCATTACTGGTTTTTTATGCACATTTCAATGTGTCACAATAGAAAAGTTTGGTAGAAACTACTAAACTTCCTCAATTTTGCTAAAATGTAGTCTGCAGTTGGCAGATGTTGTTTTGGCTTTTCCAAAAAAGAGATGGAAACACATTTTCAACCTGAACTTCCTGTTTTTAGTAGCCGTGTCGTTTTTTCCATCATTTTAAAAGTTTGTTGAAAATTTGCCTGACAAAAGAAACAGCTTGAGAGTTTTTCCCATCCTTCTTTGCAAAACAGCACAAACTCAGTGTGACTGGAGTTTGAGGACGTAAGCATCAGATTTAAACTCTTTTAGCTGATTTTTAGGTCAGTACTGTCAGTTTGGACCGACGGCCATCTTTTACTGGGATTGTTTTTAATGATTATGCATATTCCTGTTGCAATAAATCAGTTAATCACATAATAAATTAAAACAAACTCCATGATTTCCATTTGCTTTCTACCAAAACCTGGATGATACTTGGTAAGGTTTTTGTATTTTTCCATTGAAATGGCCTCAAAACAGCAATATTATCATTTAATTTAGTCCAGTAACATTATTTACTAATTATGGACCACTTTGTGCTGCTTCACCATCTCTGCTACTGATTTTATGAGCTGCAGCTGCTGAGAAGCGTCGAGTATTTCCAGGAGATAATCTGTTTTTATTAACACATGAGGGGAAGACGTTGGTTGAGATCTGGCGAGGAAGGAGAAGCGGGGAGTCGGCGGTTTGAAGCCGGTGGGCGGAGACCCTGTGATGAGCCTCGGATCAAACATCAAGCTTGGGTCGGGAACAGAATCATTTGTTCCTTTGTTTCCGTTTTTGTTTCCTGGCTCGGCTGGAGCCGGCTGCTTTGATCACTGCCTCAGAGGCTGTAATGCTGCAAAGCGCTGCATATGTCAGATTACTGAGGAAGGGCTGCAGGGGCGTTGCCAGCTTCGCCCCCCGCAGAGGCAGCCGCCGCAAAAAGATCTGGATCTCCGCTCAAATCTCCAGCCATTGATCTGGAGCCTTATTTTTAGGTTTCACTTTGGTTTTAAGGCATAATGGAGTCCAAAAGAGACAAAACGGTGGTAGAGTCTTAAGTTTTTACGCTTTTGTCTATGTTTTTGTGGAATAAAAAGTCTAAATTAAATGTATTACCTTCCGAACATTCAGAAAAATTACCAATATGTCTCTTATTAGAATTAAATACAAAAAGAAAAAAGTCTCAAATCCAGGAGCTTTAAGATGCTGTTTAAAAGTTATTTGAATTTTAACTCTGGAAAAAATAAAGTTTTATTGTCTTGAGCTGAATTGAATTACAAAGTTAAAATAGATACTATACCAACACCCAGAGTTCACTGAGGCCTGAGTTTGAACCAAGATTTTACTCTATTTTCTCATTTTTTATCAAAAATCATAAAAATCCTTTCAGTATTAATTATTGCTGATCATATGGAAAAAAAGATGGCAGCAAATTGGCAACAAGTTGTCAGTTGGTTGGCAACAAGTTGTCAGTTGGTTGGCAACAAGTTGTCAGTTGGTTGGCAACAAGTTGTCAGTTGGTTGGCAACAGGTTGGCAGCAAATTGGCAACAAGTTGGCAACAAGTTGCCAGCAGGTTGGCAACAAAGTTGCCAGCATGTTGCCAGCAGGTTGGCAGCAAGTTGGAAGTTGGTTGGCAACAAGTTGGCAGCAGATTGTCAGCAAGTTGGCAGTTGGTTGACAACAAGTTGCCAGCAGGCTGTCAGTAGGTTGACAACAAGTTGCCAGCAGGCTGTCAGTAGGTTGACAACAAGTTGCCAGCAGGTTGGCAGTAAGTTGCCAGCAGGTTTTTATGACACAGCTCAGCTTCTGCTGCTCAATCTGATGAAAATGCTGATTTTTTTAGTTTGGCACAGCAGGTAGACAGAGAAGACGGTTACAGGTTGCCAGGCAGCTCTGCTCTGCACTAAGGATATCTAAAGATGTTATCATAAATACATGGTTGACTTTATTGAATCAAGACTGTAGCTGGTCTCAGAGCACAGGCCACATCAAGGGAATAATAACCTGGATTTGTTTGACCTTCAGCCATTTGAAGTGTGTTTGTGTCTGGTGAGACCCAGAGGCCGAGTCGTCTCACTGACCACTGACTAGCTCATCCTCACACCACCAGTCTATGATGAAATGGTGTTGGTGCAGAAATCAAGGTTTCCCCCAGTGTATCATCAGCCTGGCGGGCCACCAGGTTTTACTTGCTCCACCAGGCTAAGCATTCGTTATTTATTTGAAATATTTTCTTTTTATATACACCAGTAATAGTGATATTAAAAACGGGTTAAGCTTGCTTTATCAGCAAACTTATGTTAATATGAGAAGGTGATTGCAGGTGTGAAGTTCATCAAAACTGAGGTTACAATGTGAGTTTTGGAAACCCAACTGCTTCAATAGGCGTCTGTCTGCAAACTAGAAAAACTGAGGAGAGACAGGCCTGTAGGGAGGAGCCTTTCTAATAACTTTTATAAAAAACAGCTCTAGGTTTATCAGAATCAACGTTTATTGTTATTGTACAGAAGTTTTAACAATTATTGAAATAATTTTCTGTATAAAAGTTAGATTAATTCTCATGCTACGTATTTCGTGTCTTTAAATGACTTCATTTCCAACTTCACCGCCTGGTTCTTGTTTTTAGGTGCATTACCTCCTAAAATGGCTTCTCTAGTCGATCATGCTTGTACTTTGGATGAACATTAGAGCTAAAAATGAGCGTGACCGTACTCTGGGATGTTGCTTTAATGAGCCCGACGTTTGGAGCTCCACTGAATATTCTCCACACGAAGCTTTTCAGAAAAGTCTTTGTTGCACAGTTTGGACCCAATTTCCCTTTTTTCTAAAAAATCGTTATCAGTGCTCATTTGAGGCAAACTGTTGAAGGAACAAACTGTCCCTAACCATTACCACGCAGGACTCCATCAAACTCCCAAATTACAGAAAGTGACTATTTAGCTTTAAGGAGACTTTCACCGCCCATTAAGCCAACCTGTGGACAGATTGTGTGCCATCAGAACTCTCCGAGTCATTTGTGAAAGCTACATTTAATTCGACTTCATAATTACTCTCACTTCCTGTCCCCAATGGCCAGCCAAATTAAAGAGGGGGCCAAATTAACTCTGCCTAACCAATTAGCCGAGTGGGCCGCTCAAGCAAATGACATGACATGTCTGTGGTTGCTGCGCCGCTGCCGGAAACCCCAAGGTCCGCGGCGTCCCTCCCTCGCAGATGAGATGATTTAAAAAGCATTTCAGAGGCCGGGCCAACTGGAGTTTTAATTACTTTAAGGGGTCTGGAGGATGATGTAGCTTCTCCGCCCTCCGGGGCCACAATTGAATTTAGTTCAATTGACCTGTAGCAGAAGATTTAAACAAGCCGACGATAAAAAGAGCGCTACCTGCAGAGAAACGAGCCTCACATATACTGAGCAGAAACAATCCGACGTCGGCTTAAGCACCAACTGGATGGCCTTATTTCTTTTTTTATGTTCCCCTCCCGCCCCCCGGCAGCCTGGGGCCAGAGGAAAATGGTTCCTGGATTGCTTCCTACTGGTGTGAAATTCATTGTAAATGGTTTAAAATTGTAATGGTCTCATGCCGGGGAGTCAGTAAAGCTGCAGGTCACATTTTATTCACAAAGAGAGAGAGAAAGCTGAATATCTGCAGAGAAAAATCATTGTCCTAATTTCAGCTGTCAGTGTTAACAATTTTATTCTAACAGAGAAAGATCCAATAACAATAAATTAATCTCATAATATCGACATATAAAACAATGAGAAGATCTGCAATCATTCTATAAAACTAGAGCTGAAACGATTATATGTCAGAATAATCACTAACCAAAATGAAACAATATATATGTTTCCATCACTGATGGTGGTCAGCCATTTTGTTAGCGTCCTCTGGAGTGTTTACCTTCTAAATTCAAGTTTTTATGGGAAAGATTAACCTTGTTGGTTTCCATAGCAACCACCAAACCTATCAGATCTCTTTGTGATGCTCACCTGTCATCAGGAAGAAACTCCAGTTTCCTCTCCATGTTGCTCTTCTCATCTTCTTCTGTTGAAAACAGACAAACCTCCCTCCATCATTCAGAGACATGACATAAAGGATGTTGAAGTAGCAGCTTCTTGGAATAAATACTCCTATTTACATATCTGAAGGTTTCACCGCAGCTTTTCGTTTCATTTTTCCAGGAAATAAATTCATTGCGATTATAAATCTCTTTTCCAAGGATGTCTTGACCAAGATAAAAGCACAAGATGCAAACAAGTGGTTACACAAACACTAACAATGTTATAAAATACAGTAACTGCAAAGTATTAAGCAATAAACAGGCACAAGATGCAACTGAAACCTGAATTTGAGGTGAAAACTCTGGAAGATTAGATTGAGTTTAACATTTCTCTCCTTATAATAATGATAGTTTAGAAATAAACTTAAAGCTCCTGCTCCTCTTTTTTATTGTCTTGACTACAAACTGCCCATAATACTTCAACGAGATGCTAACACTGATCATAATCTAACTAATCAATAAATATGATCACCAATTTCTGGAAGCTACTTCCTATTTTTAATCTCAAAGAGAATTTATTTCATTTTCCACCTTTATTGACATTAACAGTGGTATGCTAACAGTGGAGCTAATTTTTAGCTTAGCATTTTTGCTAACTTTGAGAACATTTAGCGCACTTAGCTTCCCATAAATATAATTTTCTAAAGTGTTAATTTTCTTGACTGTTTTTTAAGATTTCAGTTGAATAAAGTTCAATATCTGTGTTAAAGTTTATTTGGTTGTTGACTCTTAAGAAGTAGTTAAATGTTTATGTTCATGCTCTTATTTTGAAGTTCTATTTCCTCTCATTGCATTTCAAATAAACGTATTGAACATATGGCTAGTAAACAACAAATAAATGAATGAGGTTTACAGAAAAATTAAACACATGAGCAAAACAACAAGGATAATAATGAAACAAATACATGCAGAAATTCACTTGTGAATTGTTTTGAAAGCCTTTTAGTTGCTACTCTTGACGATCTCCACCCATGATGCAGTGCAACAAATGACGTTTATTCTGTAGGTTTGGTTTACCCAGAATGCCTTGCTAGCTGTGCAGTAAACAGTATAAAATCTCCTGGTGGTTGTTTTTTACCAAAACTCTCCAGAATCTCTTCCTGAAGAGCAAACTGTGTGCAGTAACAAGTCTGACCCAGAGGAGGTGATGCATTATGTTGTAGCACTTGGTATTTAGCATTAGCTTCTGCTAAATACCATGTTGCATTAGCGCTTTAGCGTTAGCATAGCTAATGTTTACGATTAGTGGCTTAACTGGAATGTTCGACATTAAAAAAGAAGAAATGGATAAAATTTCTCTCAAAATTCAAAGAAACATTTTCAGGGGTTAAAATGGGATTTTTTAAAAAAAAAATTTTTAGCTACTTTCTCCTTTTCTCCTCAGCTAGCATTCACATCTGGGTAACCAGAGCTCTTAATGTTTTTTCTGTTTGAGGCCTCACTGGAAACGTTACACAGATATTGGCACAATGTGGCAAACCCAACTATGTCTTTAGTTTGAATTTATTCTCAGATGAAGCCAAGTGAGGAACCACTTAGCCTCAAAGATTCACATGAAAATGATTTCTACAGGCAGTTTCTCCTGGTTTCGTTGCATTTTAAGGACTTGTCTCTGGTGTAGACGAGGATTAAGAAGAAAAGGAAAGACTTGGTAATTGATGTTCAGGTATTCCAGCAGCAGTGGATGTGAAGTTAAATCTCAACCAAAAATAAATCCTTAAATCTATGAGAAGCCCTTCCTCTCTGGACATGACCTCATTTATGTGTGATTGACGGATCGAGGCAAAGGAAACAGTCCTGAGGCCTGAATCCAAAGTTGAGATTTTCTTGGAAATCAAGGCTCCAGATCGTAACTTCTTGTTAGAAATAGCATAAGACCATGAAAGTTGACGCATGTTGTACAATGACAGCTCTGTCGTTTGTTTTTGCAGCTATTAGAAGCATAAAAAGCCTTGCTAACCACTCAAGATGTGAGAAAAATACTACAAAGACGATGTTATTGTGGAGCATATTTAAAGAGTGTTAAGCCTGAAGGGATATGCTTCGTTTGACTCAGAGAAGCTGTTGGAGGAAACGTATAAAGAGACTGTAAAATTGATTTTCAGGATGAATCTAAAGTTGGTTAATAATCTGCCGGGTTATGGGTGTGGACCTCTTGAGTTACAGATGCCGACGGGAACTTTTCACACACATGGCTTCATTTTCACTTTGACAAACACCTTGGGGTCCCTGCTGACAGGTGTGTGATGTTAATTATGTGGAACGCGCTCAGTTGGCTCCACAGGTGGATTCTTGTTTGGAAACAGAAGCAGCACAACAGCGGCTGGAATCAAACCATCAACCATATAGGGACTAATACTTAAACTCAGAGGAGTTTCTACATTTCCTTATGTTTATATTCAACTTATTAAAGGTAAAATCAACTTTTTTTATCTTTACATTATGTTATAATGTTATTCCCCATCAAAAACAAACCTGGAGTGTTGCTTTGAGAAATCCTTGAATCTCCATGGCAACCATTCAGCTGTCCAAAACGTCTGGGTGAATCTAGCCCCGCCTCCCAGGATCAAGCTCCTCCCCCACTCAGCTCCTTCAGACTAGCCAGCAACAATTAGCATCTGCTGTGCTCATTATAGGAGCTACTTCTAAGAGCAACTACAGGATCGAAGCTGTTGTCTTTAGGAGTTTCTAACTCAACTAGAATAAAATAGAAATATCCTTTATTGTCCTAAATTGGGGAATAAACAAGCAAAAGTGACAGGCAACTAAAGCCTGGATAGATATAAAAACTACTGTTTTTATATCTATCCAGAAATCCTAATAAAACACATTAATCAGAATTAATGTGTTAATTCTGATTAATTACATCAATTTCATTGCAATTAAAAGCTTTTTTTTTACATGCAAACATTCCGGCCAGAACCTTCATAGTTGCTCGTTTCTGGTACACCCGTAAAGCTGACGCACAAGCTACATCTGCTAGCAACAGCCACTTCTTTTGGCCCACTGGGGATTAATTTCTGCTCCTACATGCGATCCGATTGGACCCTGGAAAAGACTTTTGCTGTGTTGTAGTTATGCTAAAAGGTGTTAGCATATCGTATCGATGCTAATCATGTAGCAGCTAGCTAGTTCCATAGATGATTGGTTCCTGAAACAGCATAAAGCTGGATGGCTAGAAAATAACTTTGCTCCAATCTAATGGTTGGATAATCTGAATTACAGATTAAGAATTATTAATATATTAGTTGTTGAGCTTTTATGTCTATTTATTCAATAATTAAGCAGAAAAAACTGTTTTCTAATTTAAAATGTTTGATAATATAGTTTTCAATTAAATTGCAATTAATTACATATCCTCCGATTAACTCGATAACATTTTTTACTCACCACTAATAACAAAATAAACAACATAATGTACAAAATATCAAGGTAAATACATTTATTAGAAAACAGAATACTAATATGTAGGTTAATTTAAACCATTTACAAAATGTGAGTTTTTGCCTTAAACTAGAAATTATCTTAAAACTATTAAAAAAACTGCACAAATGAAAACTAATTGAGTTTGTGGCAGTGATAGTAAAAACATCTGGGAGGAAGGATCTGCGTTGATGCTCCTTTGTGCACCTCCTGCACTGGGTCAAAGGTCATCCCAGCACTCAGCTGGCCTTCCTGATTTGGTACAAAGCTTCTCATCATGCTGGAAAATAAAGAAATAAGGTTTACGTCTTTAATGTTTTTCTGAAAAACAAACTGTCCCATCCATACACATTCAGCCTGGTAGGAAACTAAAATACTTTAAGATGTTTTAAATTAACCTACATATTAATATTCTGCTTTACGACCTTCTGACTTCCAGTTAATCAACCAGGTCAAAACCTGATGAAGTCCACTTTCATCCCGCCTCCGTCTGTAATGTAGCCTAGATTCACCACTTTAGTCTCAATATAGTTCTTCCCTTTGCCATTGGCTATTGCACTAATTTCTCAGAACAAGCGGCTGTCGCTCAGCACAGGAGCGCCCTACAAACCCTGTTCCAAACTAAAACAGTTAAAGTAAAACTCCAACTACTGTCTGTAGAGACGGATTGGTCCCGATACGCCTTCATATGAAGAAGCAAACAACTTTCTTCTGTCAGTAAAAACTTTTGATTTGGTTTCAAAGTTTTTATCAACGGAAAACTTTGATAAACTTTTATTTCATCTTTTATTGACAGTTTTCCTGGTTGTTTTGAGGATGTTTTAATCTGATTGCCTTTTTTATTTTCTCATCAGACCTAAATTTGAGTTATCTAACCAGCCATTCTGAGCCGACCTTCTTCCTGGTTGAGCGTCAGTTAAACTTCAGACCGACCCTTCAGCGGTTCTGTTTGCAGTCAGTCAGGTTGGGTGGCTGACACTGCAGACTTCATCCCGTCTGTCCTTCTCATTAAAACAAACCGTTCTCAGTTAGAAAGGACCTGATTGGATCAGAGTGCATCTAGTTGGCTCAGTTGATGTGAAAGTTGCTGATGCACTGAGCCTCACACATTGCACCAATGTGAACATCTGTCCCTATATAATTACTTCAGAGCATATGCCCATGAATGCACACACTCAGGTACATGAATGTAATTACAGCAGGGTGTGCTGATTCTTCCCTTTACAGGAAAAATCACGCAAGTGAAGCAGAAACCATATTGTTCCATTTTTCTGGCCATGATTCATATTTACTGACAGCAGCAGTGAATATGTGAAGTGAAAAGTAAATTTACATTTTTAATGTTTCAGGTGTTGAACAGCATAAAGAATCGACCCTGAGTCGGTTTGTAACGGTAAAATGTTGAGTTTTAATGGCTTGATGATTTTTTTACATCATGTAGCATTATGTATTGTATCCTACCTGATACACACACAGGATCATTTCATGTATTTCTTTTTATTTTTCACCCATTTTACCTCTTTTGCTGAATCATTGCTGATGGCTAGCATCGGGTTTAGCCGTCACGTTATCAATATAACTCGCTAAATCTTAAATATATAAAAGAGAAATGGACGCAGTGCTTTGCTACTAATGGTCAAAACTATGACTAGTAGATAAGTTCAGTAAAAAGTTTTAATTAAGAAAGAAAATAACGAGAGAAAGATGCTAACTCAGTTATGCTAGCTTGACTTTGACAATCTTAACATGAAGATGTGCTGCAGAATTCAGTGTTTTAGTTCAGCTTAATAAGGCGACCAGCTCTGACAGATCATCAGTAGAGCAGGAGTTTAAATTAGTTTTGTTCAGATGATCAATTATTAATAATCGCAAAATAGGCAGCATTAAATTGAACTCATAATTGTGAGAATAAACTCCCAATATTACCATAACAAAAAGGGTAATAAACGAGAATAAAGCCTTAATGTTTTGAGAATAGTCGTAATATTAACAGAAGAAAGTTATAATATCACCAATAATGACATATATTAGTATTAAAAGTCATTTTAATAGAATTCCTCCATATATAAATAAAAAATGAAGTGCAGAATGTCGAGCATCTTGTAAAGTTTTGCTTTATTATTGGATATTTGAACAATCATTTTAAAGTCCTGCAGCTGATAATAATAATAATAATTTGATGCTAAAAGATAAAGTATGTTCTCATTTGTGAAAGAAAAAACAGACGAACTGAACTTCATAACTACATCAAAGCTTTACTCTCTTTAAAACAACTTTTGTCTCATAATCTCACAACTTTCTTATGGTAATATTATGACTTTATCCTCATAATTAAAAGAAAAAACAACTATCTAATACTTTGTCATAGTTGCACAATTTAAATTGTTTAAATTGTGCAACCTTTAGTGCCATCACTACCTGTATTTCCCAGCATGCCTTGTGGTTCTCCGGCAGCAGACAGAGCTGGAAGCGTTTTGCTGTTTGAGGCGTTAAAACGCTCAGATCTCTGTCACAAAGCTCCGCAGCGACGCGTTCAGACGTGTTCGCTCACAGACTGGTATGTGAGCAGAGTAATTAAAATGCCTTTTGGAAGTGAATTCAGATCATTTTCACTCAATAACTGACTGATGTCATGGAAACGCTCCAGGATTTCACTCTGATTTCAGCGAGGCGAGCAATCGACCAGAAACTTCTGACATGAGCTGTTCACACTGCAAAAACATGAAATATTACCAAGTATTTAGTTTACAGTGTAAATATTTTAAAACATTTGAAATAAGACAAAACTAACTTACAAGTAACTTTTTAGCAAGATGTCGGGGTTTGTTTGAGTCAGTAGTTCCTCAGTCTGGATAAATAAGTACTAAGAAGAGAAATAATCTGCCAGTGGAACCAGTGTGTTTTCATCAATATTAAGGATTTATTGACTTAAACAAGCTTAAATTTGTTGCTTAAAATTTACTTTTAAGTTATAAAAGTAAATGTCTTATTTCATGTGTGTGAAGTTTTTTTCTCCATAAACTGAACCCAATAACTTGGTAAAGTGTTTTTGCAGTGCTGATGGTTGTTTAGAGCGTTAGCGACGCTGAAGCTCACAGACGTTTCCATTTCCCAGATTCACACAACGAAGACGCCTGCTTCTTATTTCTGTGCACACACATAAACAGTTTCAGGATCCAGGGATCAAGTTGTGATGAAGCATCTCAGCAGCAAATGACACAATCACACAGCTCACCGCCGCATTTGCACTCCAACCTTTCAGCCTTCGCAGCGGGTAACGTACACCAGCGACCGATTCCCAAGACGAGGCCAGCTCCAGGATTTTCAAAATAAATGGATGATTTATTAATACATCAAAGTAATTATGAGGTAAAAAATCAATCAGCAGCTACCCAATCCAGGGTTGAGTGTTATTCCAGAACGTCCTCTCAGGAGACGGTGTCCATTTCAGCAAGTCAGAAATGTAATTAGCCTTTCGCCTGGGGGCTGCAGGCTGCGTTCAGGGCGACCTCAGTAAGCAGGCGTGTCACAGATACCAGACCTCATGTTCAGGCCCACTGCTGCAAATACAAACAAGCCAAAGAACAAAGACAGTTTTTATGTCCCGCCATGCAAAGTCTGGTTTAGCCCATTCACAGATTCACTGATAAGTTCAAGAAAAAAAATCAGCTTTAGCATTCCTGAACTGTTCATAAACTCATGTTGTGAATGGAAACGTGAAAATCTGAAAAGTCAGAAGATAAACAACATGGCTGACGGCTTACAGGAGACAAATCCAGGCTTCAGCTGCTGTAAAGGTGTAGAGCTGCTAAACACCTGATTCACTTGTGCAACACTTGTGCTAAAGCAGAAGTTATAATAAAACAAAACTCATGCCAAAAAGAATTAAATGTACTCTCACAGAAACTACATTAAAACGGTAGTTTGCTAAAACAGAAGTTATGTTGTAACAGATTTTCCACTAATTAGCATCAGTGTGAACTGCTAACTAAAAGTTAATTGCGCTAACTCTAATGTAGCAGTCATAAACATAAGTTCTGCTCACGCTAACAACACAGTATTTAGCTGGAGCTAAAGCCAAACGCTAAATTCAACCATGCTTGATTCCCAGCAGGTGTCACAACGTGAGAAAACGCTCAGAACTATTTATATGTCAAGTTTTGTACGTACTTCTTTAACACAATAAACGCTTAAGTCAACAGTCTTCTGCCACTTCAAAATAAGAGCATGAATATAACTGTCTAACAATCAAGGACCAAAACTTCAACACATATTGAACTTTATTCAACTGAAAATTTACAAAACAGTCAAAAAACTGTTGTCAAAGTTAGCAAAAATGCTATTAGCGAGTTAGCAGAAGTACTGTGTCTCCACTGTTTTAAAGTAAATAATTTATTCAAAACAGATTCCATAGAAAACTTGCTAGCATGACTTTAATTTTAACACAGTTGTGTTGTAACTTGTGCATGTTGTTGGCTCTACTGGGACGTTAATGGTTCATTTTTCTCCCAGTGCGTCACAAAGTTCAGGCAGTGACTCATTCATGAAACAACAGAAACTCACTGCTGCTGATCGATGCTCAGTCTGTTGAGCAAAACAAGAAAAACTGGAAAAAATAAAACATAAAAGCTACAAACTTCACCTCAGTGTTTGCAAAATGTGCCTGAAACAATAAAACAAAAGGAAATATGCAAATGAATCGATAGTTGAGTGTTTCTGGATCTTAACAAGCAGGAAACATCAACAAGAGAGCCGTCAGAGTAAATACTGCCAAGAAGTTAAGAAATGAAATCAACCTGGAGCTCTTAACGTAAACGGAAAGCTGTAAAAAGGAAACACTCAAACGAGCCCAGGAGGCTTTAAAGTGTGAACAGAAAGCTAAAAGCAAAGTGTTTATTCCTAAAAACAAACAATCGTTTTAAATATTTCTGACCCAGGAGAAGATAAGCTAAAAGGAAATGGAGTTTAAACAGAGAAATTATCCAAAATACAAATGCAACTCAAAAAACGTTGAATTCTTAAAGCTTAAAATGTTATTTTATCCACTTTTAATGTAACATTTAACCTTTACAGTTCAACAGAAAAACAAACACACCTTCATGGTCTTCAAGCTAAGGTGTACATGACACTATGGACTTTGTTTAACCCTTACCCTGACCAATACCTTTACAAAATGATTATTTCCTCTATAACATCTGGATTTCAATACAAGATGAGGAAATATTGAGAAAATCCAACTAAAACAAACTAACCTTATTTCAGCTTAACTGGAGTCTTTGTATTTAATTACATTGTGATTTCACAAAGAATTAATGCTGAAAATAAATCAAAAAGTTGCTCAAAAACTAAGGATTTAGTTATTAGTTTTAAAAAAAAGTGACATCACATGTAGATTTTGTTTGGGTTTTTAGTTAAATTGTAACAAAAACGTTTTTTTTTCACTATTTAATAACTTCTCCACTTATATTCAACACTTTTCTCTCCTTAATATTTTATTTTTTGCTTTTTAATTTGCGTCCTTTGTGTGGATTACTTAAATTGTTGCCGACATCTGGTGTATTGTCAGCAGATGTATTTAGGATGGCAGACTTTTAAGTGTATTTTTTGCTGTGAAAATACAATAATCCTTATTTTGCCCGTTTTGTTGCACATTACTGTGATTTAATTTGAAGGCTGCTAACTTTCTGGCTGTGTAATTTTAACAGAATTACACAAGGCTCTGGTTTTTACACAGCTATTTTTATGTCCAAAAGAAAAATAAAAAACATGTCGTGGTTTCACAGGTCAAACTTTTCTTTTAAAAAACAGCTTAAACACTAAAAATCTATGAATATTCATTGTTTTTATTAAAGTTTTCTGCCAGAATTATTTATTTCTCCATTTAATCTCCATGCTTCGTTCTACATATTGGTTGAAAATTTGTTTATTTGATTCTCTGAAGCAGAAACTTGTGACTGTCTGTTGATTGAAAGTGTGCATGATCCTGTTTTTGTTGGTAACTGTTTGGGTTTTGTTCTGGTTCCGTCTCTGGTCCAAATCCTGTGAGTCGTTCTGGAGACGCTTCAAACGTTTGTTTTGGCTCATCCTTTCAGCCGAAGCTGAATTTCTGATGAATCTGCTTTGTTTACGTTACCTGCAGTTAAATAATCATAAACAAACCTGAAAATGTTTGATAAAACTTACATTTCTAGAAAGGCGAGTCTGACAAGTAAATTATTGATCACAGAGCAAAAACAGAAGTAAAAAATATGATCAGGATATCTTTTGATTATCTGAAATGAATAAAAATAATAAAAACTATATTGGTGTAGAGCTTTAGCATTAGTGGAATTATTGTTTATGATTAGCATTTTATCATTACCGTTCCTTAAATACAATACTGGTTTAGCGCTTTAGCATTAGCAGGACTTACTTTGATGATTAGCACTTTAGCATTAGCATAACTAACATTGATGATTAGTGATTTAGCATTAGCTTTCCTTAATTGTTATGTTGGTGTAGTGATTTAGCATTAGCATTACTGTTGTTTATGATTAGTGCTTTTCGGTTAGCATCACTAACTTTTGTAAAGCTAATGTTACCCTAAGAGCAAAGTAAATTGTTTTTCTCATAAAAGGGAAGTCATGGTTAAAAATGTGAGATCCACTAATGTTGTAAACAAGCCATGAGGAAAGGGTTAGAGAAACAATCCCTCTTCTGTTGGGGTTTTAAAAAGCATAATCTTGTTTTTCTCTTTAAGAAATCGACTGAGATGTAACACCATGAAGGACAGAAAATGAGCTGCAGCTCAGATTTAACAAAGATTGGCAGCTTCTCCTGCTTCTATTTTATTACTCAGAATAGAAACACAACAAATTAAGGACTCTGTGGCTTCTGCAGCTATTGATTGAAGCCACTTCACAGATTTTGTCACACTGAAACTGTGACGATTTTGTTTTTTCTTCTTCTCTGATTGTATTTACAGATTATATACGGGATTGAGAGGAAAGCAGCAGCGGCGGCTCGGTTTGCCCAAAGAAAAAATGCTGCGAGCAAAGAGAGCAAGCTTCGTTTGAAATCAGAATTACACCAGAACAAAGAAACCTGGTTCTGCTTTCCTCCCGCTCTGTTGGTTAGCCTCGTGTTTCCACTTCCACGCCGCTCTTTAAATCCACTCTGTGGATATTTATTCAGCTTACTCTGCACTTCAGTGAAAGGACTGAAATAAATGGTACCATGGACTTCATTTACACGGCACTCTCCTTGTGTTCTTGACCTCTAAAGAGCGCTTTACACTGCAAACTATGCTCACTCATTGATATAACACTTAGCGCTCCTTTACAGGTGATGCAGCTGGAGGAAAAGCTACCTGCAGCTTATTATTTAAAAAAAGAAAAAAGCAGAAGTGAGGAATCAAACCCACGACCTTCAGGATGACGGATCATTAAACTTCATTTTCATCTGCAGCTGACCAAAATACAAATCATAATTTAATGTTTCAGAGGCTCTCAGGAAATCACTTGACCGTAGTTTCATAAATGGCCTCTAATTAAGGACGTTAGCCTTTACGTTAGCGCTGATAAAACTCCATCTGCTGAAGGACCAGAGGTGTGAAGGAAATGTTGCTTTTGTACCAAGATGGTCCAAAAAGCTGCTAAATATCAACGTTTCTGAGTTGGCAAATATTTTTAACCTTCTTTATTATTTGCTCTCCAAATACATTAACATCAAATAATTAGCATCTACATTTTGAACAATATGAAACTTGAAAGAGTTTTTCTGCCTGGTTGATATGAGAAACAAAAAGGTAGTGGTTAAGTTTTCAAAATAATATTTACACAATGTTATTAATCCATTTATAAATGTAACAGGTTAACACTAAAGATGTGATTAATAAACAAAATATTTAGCAAATTATGAATATTTACCAAGCAAACCAACTTTAACTTCAAAGTAAATATTTAGTCAGCTACACATGCTAATCCACTTACCAATAACCAGAAGTGGGCTGTCAAAATAAAAGCATGGTCTTGCTGCCTCTAAATAAACTCCTGCTGGTGATGAAGAGGCGACATGAGCAACAACTGACATAAATCAGAGACACCACCTGGCTTTTATTTTGACAGTCTGCTTCCAGTTACCAGCATGGAAATTAGCATTTTAGCTAATTATCTCTGAGCTGCATATTTAGTTTGGACCTAAATATATAGCATGTTAATTAAATATATAGTCTAAAACTGTGACATTGAAAGAATAAGATGTTGAAATTAATCCTCATTTTTTTCTCTTAAAACAGAAAAAATAAAACAAGTTATAGCTGTAATTTCTGACTTTGTAACTTTACAAACAGTTTGATTAAAAAACAAAGTTTAAATGGCTCAACACAACAAAAGGTACAAGCTTCTTCAGGAGGCTTTTGTGTCGTTTCCTTCAGTGGTTCTTGGTGCAGCGCCCCCACAGGCCAGGAGGGGAACAGCTTTTTCAAAAAGTTTGGTTTGTTTAACTCATAGTTGAGAGAATAAAAACCACAGCAGCTGGAGATGGAACAGATGTTTCCGTTTTGGTTCCCAACTGATCCGAATCCACTGGACTCAGAATCAGACGTTCTCGTCCAACATCAGTGTTTGACCTCACAAATGTGCTTCTGAAAAATACCTTAGATTTACACCTAAACTTGGTAAATAGATTCCTAGGAGAGTTAAGGATGTTTTAGCTTTTATTTCAACAACTGGAGATGAAGAGTGGAAGAACTGCTGGTGTTTGTCTGAAAAGCCGTTACTAAGCGAGGAGAAATCATGAAGTAATCTGTAATCAACGAGCAACAAAGCGATTATTTGTTTCCAAACATTTGCAGCTTTTCTCCCCCAGAACATCATGAGGTCAAGTTTCTTTCCCAGCTGATTTGCTCCAACGGGGGCAAATCGAACACTTGACCTCTTGAACTCCTTCAGATGTGGGAAGCGTCCAGATCCACGACACAACGGCTGATTCCACAATCCGTCCCGGAAATAAAGCCGCAGCCTGCTGGAGTTATTTCTGGAGAGGTAGAGAGACAGAGGCTCCGTGTTGTTTCATAGAGGAGCCTGCTGGACAATAACACTGTGTGTGTGTGTGGGGGGGGGGGGGGGGGGCAGAAATCAGCAGCACACTGAGCCTTTTATAGCTCCTCTCTGTGGTTTTGCTTTTTATTTCCTTCAGCCTGTAGCCGTTCACTATGGCAGAGTTTTAGGACCAGGCTGAGAAAATTAAGAAAATTAAAAAATTCAAAGAATAAAGTCAAAGCTTTCTTACTTTATTCTCCAGATATTGACTCTATTCTTGTATTATTTATACTTTATTTTATTTTTTTACTTTAGTACTTGTTATATATTTTTCTATTTTTTGACTTTATTCTCCCATTTGTCCGACTTTAGTCTCATAATGTTACGTCTCTTACGATTGGCTGAAACAAAGCAGGTATCTGATTGGCTGCAGATCGTTCTTCATGGAGTCTGAAAATTCACAAACCAGCAGCATTTTATTTCAAACTGCTGTTTAAAAACAAGTAGGACAAGAGAAAACATGTGCGTACATAACCAAAAACAAAATATTTACCGTACCCTTTAATGTTCAAAAAAGAATAAGTAGAAGTGAACGACTTTCTCAATTTAATGAAATATATTCAGTAATGATCATAAATGTGTAATTAAAGTTTGTAACTCCAGATCTGTTTGCATCAAAAACATGTGAGTCTCGTTGTCATGATGTGTAGATTCACAGTGAACCCAAATGCATAGACGCAACTTGTAGATGAAGGTTTAATGACACAGAAATGATGGAGGACACAGGGAACACGGGGAGCCAGAGCAGAACAAAAACCAGGAACAACTGGGAAGTAACAGGATTAGATGGGAAGAAACCAGCAAGGAGGAACCGAGAATGAAGTGCTTAAATAAAGACCGGGGCTGATGAGCTAACGGGTTCTAGGTGAGGAGAGAGAGAGGAAGTGACACAGGGGGCGAGGGAGAGCAAACTTTAATCTAAATAACTAAACATAAGAAATACGATAAAAACTAGAGCGACTAAACACATGAAATAAATGTTACTAGAATCACTAAGAAGGAACCAGTGGCGGTCAGGAAGTAAAAATAAAGTCGTGAGACATAAAACAGATGCTAACATTTATGAAATAAAATAAATCTGTCCGCTTTAGTTTTCTACAAATTTATGTCCTTATTGTTTTTTTATGGTAAAACATTTTTATGGTAAAATCACTGAATTTTGCGTTTCTGTTGAAATACATGGAAGACCAGGGAGAGGTAGTGTAGTGCTCAGCCTCACCTGTGGGGGCACTGTGTCACACACCTGAATGAAGCAGGCATATCATCAATATACTTGTTTAATTACACATGTTCTGTGTTGATGTTCCACAGTCTGTGTGGAACATGTATTTATATATTTAGTCTTTCTAATTGGCCATAAATGTGCCGTGAAAATGACTGAGGCGGAAAGTACCGTGATTCACTGATAGGGGGCACTGCTGAGCCCCTTAGACACAACAAGCAGCTGGTGCTCTTCTTCTACGCTTTGGAAAGAATAAAAACTGAGGATTTGAGTTTTCTGTGTGTTTATTTTGGTTTCTGTGAGTTGAGTCTCCATGTTGATCCCAGCTGTGTCTTTTGTTCCTCGTCTATCCAGTCAAATGTCATCATCAGTATCTGTGTTTCCAGATGCTACCAGATGCTACCAGATGCTACCAGCTCCTAGCCTTCTGCTCACCTGTGTGTTCTTCCTAAACCATCATGTTTTCTACTACCTGGGTCTCTGCGTCTGTCTCACCGTCCCACAACCGCAAAACATCAAGGAGGAACCAAAATACTGACGGAACAAAACCATTCAAGGCCACTTTCTTTTTGTTTGAAAATAAGAAAAAAGAAGAAATTTTTTAAAAAAAGCAAAAAAAAAAAACAGAATGACGGAGACATTTATGGACGTCATTTAAAATAACGATAAGATCATACAGGATCTTAATCAGTAAAGAGGTCAGCCAAAGAAAACATACACATAATTTTTAAAAAATGTGATTTTGCTAAATTCTTTTGTCTTTATTGCTATATTGTTAGATGTAATCAAATTAAAATATGGCTTCTATATTTGGTTTTGGATTTGTATGTCTGGAGTCTCATCACTGAAGGAACTGAAGTAAAAACAGAAACGATGCAGAACTAATAGAACCGACAAAACACAAAGATCCTGATGGTTTTTGTGTTTATTGGCACTGCTGGAGCTCCATATGCTCCACTGTACTCCTCCTCTGAAACTTAGACATTTTAATTGTGACGGACCCGATCTCTCTCTCTCTGTCCCTCCCTCTCTCTCTCTTTCTCTCTCTCTCTCTGCCTCTCTCCCTCGGTCTCTCTCTCTTTCTCTCTGTCTCTCTGTCCCTCCCTCTCTCTCTCTTTCTCTCTCTGCCTCTCTCCCTCGGTCTCTCTCTCTTTCTCTCTGTCTCTCTTTCTCCCTCTCTCTCTCTCTCTTTCTCCCTCTCTCCCTCTCTCTCTCTCTCTCTCTCTCTCTCTCTCTCTCTCTCTCTCTCTCTCTCTCTCCCCCCCCTCCCCCCCCCCCCCCCCCGCCTGCTGCTGGCGCA
>CAEFZY010049095.1:0-25680 GCA_903066815.1 Brachyrhaphis roseni
CAGTTGTTTTCCAAAGTTGTTTTTGGTAGTTTATTCATGGCTTCTACTTGTTCTGTGTACATAACTCACCTGGTTGAGGCTCACAGTCATAGACGGCAGTATTTGTAAAAGTTTTAAATAGTTAGCTGAGAAACCGATCAGTACTTCCTCCCTCTTTTAACGTGTTGATCAAATTACCAATTTTGCCTGAATTTACACTACATGATTTATATCACTATTTCATAAACCCCTTACGCCAGAGAAGCCTTAAAAACGTACAAAACACGAAACGCTATCCAGTTTTTTTTCCATATATGCTAGGCTACATGACGGTCTCCATGGTTACTAATGGTTGTATGATTACCTTCTCCATAATGCAATATTTAATCTCTTTCTAATCATACTTACGTTTTACAAGGTAATCATCTTGCCTTGTAAAAAGTGTTTACTGCAAATCTCATTATTAACGGCTGCTATCCGCCGCCGCCATGTTTTTTCCTCATTAAAAGTTACAAGAAAATGACAGGTTGGGTTTGCATCCCTGTCTGTTTGTGCAGCCGAACGCGCAACACCCTGCGACCATTTTAAAGTGAAATCAAAGAAATAGAAGCAGTTTTAGGTTACAGATGTTTGTTTTCAGACTAGCTTTAAGGAGCGCATTGGTTGTTTTGACTACCGTCATGGCGGAGTTCTGGAGAGCGTGACGTCACGTGCAAAGGGAGACCTGACACGGTGTTTCTCTGTTCCTGCAGGTGGATGAAGCTCTGTCTCTGTTCACTCTGAACCAAGAGAAGCTCCAGCTGGTGAAGTCCAGGATGAGGGAAGGCCTGGAGGCGGGGCTGAAGAGCGAAGGCTGCACCATTAAAATGCTTCCCTCTTTCGTATACCACACACCAGACGGCACAGGTGTGAAAATAAACTCCACTTCACCCCAACATCCCACAAGTGACACACAGTTCTCTCCACCCTCTTATCGTAATTTATTTCTAATATAAAACATTTCAGTCCTCATCAAATTCTTTTGTTTTTCAGAGCGTGGGAAATACCTTGCCTTGGATCTGGGAGGAACGAACTTCAGAGCTATGCTTGTGCGATTTAAAAGACAAAAATATCGACTTTACCATAAAATTTACTCCATTCCATTGGAGATAATGCAGGGAACTGGAGAGGAGGTAAGGCAAGCCTTTTGCCGTCATGCAAACAAAATAACTCTGCAGAGAAATAGACTATCATATATCAGCTTGTCTAAATACGTTTCATTAGAAAATAAAATCCAGTTCAGTGATATGTCAAACCTCTTTCTCTCAGTTGTTTGACCACTTGGCTCAGTGTGTTTGTGACTTCCTGGACTACATGGGGCTGAAGAAAGTTCACCTTCCTGCAGGATTCACCTTCTCTTTCCCCTGTCAGCAGTCAGGCATTGATACAGTAGGTGAACTGAGCTCCGTTAGATTTCCTTAAAAAAAACATCTAGTATTATTTTGTTCTTTAAATTGTACAAGCAAACAGATTAATGCATTGATTGTGTAACTTTGTAGGGCACATTGGTGAGCTGGACCAAAGGCTTTAAGGCCACAGACTGTGAAGGAGAAGACGTTGTGAGCATGCTCAGAGAGGCCATCAAAAGACGCAACGTGAGTCCAAATAACACAAACTCTTATTATACAGTGGAATGCATGGCTAGGGCTGCCAAAAATATTACTCAAGTTAGAGGAGCTCTTCTACGTCAACATATTTTACTCAATTAAAAGTCTACACTGTAAAACATTTAGTTGTGTCAACTATCTTCTACTCTTTAAGTCTAATAAATATAGTGAGTTTTAGATTTTGATCCTGAATGTTAAAGATAAACTTACAGTAGTAAGTTGTGTTAACTTTTATATTAAGAGTTGAATAAACTAGAGTTTTTAGGTTAACTCTTAAAAAACTGAAAGAATAAAAAGACAGGAGTGGGAACTATTTCCCAGAATGCTTAGCAGCATGTTTCTGTGTCCTGAGATGGAAGTGCGTTACGTTGATCTGACTCCTGTGTTTTATTAAGTTTGCAAAGCTGTTTTGTTCACACTAAATGTTTCTGAGCTGAAATTATTGTGATGTTTAATAGAGTTCATTATCAGATTAGAAATTTTGTTCATGCAATTTGAAACAAGAATTTAAATTATTATAAAGTAAAATAACTATTTATTTTAACTTGATATTGTGGGAGAAATGTGGCTCTTTAACTAGTTGAGGGCAGTATTTTTCTTGCATATTGTGAAATAATTATTTTTGTTTAAATTGCAGCATTAAGACTCGTGTAAACATGACACAACAACTGGAGTCTTCATGAGTGTTTATGAATGTTGTCATGAAGTGTCATTCTTTTTATGTACTTTATATTCAACTTTGCATTAAAAGAGTCATTATTTACCGAATGACACATTCATGAAGACTCATTCATGTTCATGACAGTGTTATATCAGTCTCATTCACGCCCCTTCAAATAAACCATTTAACAATCAAGATCTACTTTGTGTCGAATTATCATAAAATCGAAATAATGTTTTGAAGTTTCTGGATCTAATGTGTCAAAATAAAAAATAAAAAACCCCAGAGGTGTGAGTATTCTTGTGAGGCATCACTAATTCAATGACGTGTGTGTTGGTGTTTTTCATGCCTTCAGGAGTTTGACTTGGACATTGTTGCTTTAGTCAATGACACAGTTGGGACCATGATGAGCTGCGCCTATGAGGATCCTAAATGTGAAGTTGGAATGATTGCAGGTGTGTGACAAAAGAGTCTCTACGGATAAAAAAACATTCTGGTTCATCACTGGGACTGTTGCCATGACAGCATGAAGGTTTGTACGTAGAGAGGCTTCAGCTCTGGATTCAACCCAACCAATTGAAGAAGGAGCATCGTAAATGGCTGATATGATGTATTTCTTCTGGGAAACAGTTAAAACGTTTGGTGCAAATGTCTAAACTAAAAGCAGCTGGCGCTCTGTGTTTCAGGAACAGGTTCAAACCTTTGCTACATGGAAGAACTGAAGAACATCGAGAAGCTGGAACAGAGCAACGGCGTCCTGAAGACAAATAAACAGACATCAGAAGGAGAGGAGGGCGAGGTAAAGAGGCAGATTGTAGGAAATTAGAGGGATGAAGAGATTATATTCATGCTTATGGAAAAGGATTAGGGCCACTGGAAAAAAATTATTCAGACTTCTGCATCTTTAATATGAGATTAAAGACGTAACTTTGAGATTAAAATCTGAATTCTGAAATTGATTAAATTCTGAGATTAAAGTCTTAAATCTGAGATTACAGTCTGAATTCTGAGATTACAATCTGAAATCTGAGATTAAAGTCAGAAATCTTTTTGTTCAGTGGCCCTAATCCTCTTCCATTTCAACTTTTAATGTAGTTTTAATATTGCATAAAAACGGCTTAAGTGGTTAAATAAAAAATCCGCAGGATGTGCCAATTTTGATCCGATTAGCTGATTAATCATCCAAATAATCGATTACTAAAATAATAATTAGATGCAGCCCTAATTAATGGTTTTGTTTTTGTTTGCTTCCACTATGACATAAGGCTGCTGTGAAGTCGGACCTGAAGATGTGTGTAAACACAGAGTGGGGCGGTCTGGGCGACGACCGCTGTCTGGAAGACATCATCACACCTTATGACGCCGAGGTGGACATACACTCAGTGAACCCTGGAAAACAAAGGTCATCCAACATTCCTCATTTATTATTACTCTCCTTCCAGCAGCAGAGACATGCAGAGCCTGTTTCTCCATGCGGATGTGTTCATTAGTCAAGTTATTTTCTTCTGCTTTATGTTCAGGTTTGAAAAGCTGACCAGTGGGATGTATCTGGGTGAAATCGTCAGACAGGTTCTACTGGATCTGACCCGAAGAGGCCTCCTGTTCAAAGGACACGTCACCGAAACCTTAAAAACCCCCGGGATATTTGAAACAAAATATCTCTCACAAATAGAGAGGTAGCAGAAGCGGTTTAGGAATATTTCAGGTGTATTCCCAGCTAATTTTTTCTTTTCTTTCTCCAGTTTTAAATGTTTGCTGCTTTGTGTTTCCTCTGCGTAGCGATCGCTTGGCTCTGCTGCAGGTCAGGTCTATTCTGCAGCAGCTGGGGCTGAACGGCACCTGCGACGACAGCATCATTGTCAAGGAGGTACAAAACAGTTTTCTAGTTTTCTAAAGGATTTTATCTGTATTCTGCTTAATGTGAAAAAAGTTTATTTAACTTTAAGAAGGACTCATCTAACACCTTTTTATTCACATTTTATTAGTTTAATTCATTTTAAAGTAAAAAAAAAAAAAGGTACATTTATGGTTACATTTTTAACTTATCCAGTTACTTATTGGTCTTATTTTTTTTTACAAGGCTTTTCTATTTTTATCTTTAATTTAAAAATGACACAACCGAATATGTGTTGAGTGTTTTTGTACACTTTAAGTTACATTTTATTAACTTCAGAACCTGCAAAAGGCCAAATTACTAATACCTAAAGACAGGGGTGTCCAAACGTTTTGACACATGGGCCAAAATCATGAAGTCAAAAGAACTTGAGGGCCAAAAAAGATCATTTTACCTACTCAACAATAAACAAATCATACTCTGCTTCAATTAAACAAAGTAGTCAGATGTGTTGTTGGGAAGGAAAGTGTGAATTATCATAGATCCAAAACTTAAAAATAGGAACAAATAGAACAAAATGTCTGAACAATAAAATAAGGCTTTAAGTCGCTCTTTGTTTGAAAACGCTGAAAATTTAACAAATTAATTAAAATCAGATTTTCAGTGAAAGTCACAGGATAGATGAGGTGCCTGCAAGACAAAGCAAAGAATTTGATTATTTAAAAACAAATAATTGGTGTAGTAATTGCCGATGTTGCCAACTTTTTCTATTGTAAGAAGATTTTACTTTACCTGTGATCATTTTTAGAAACAGGATGTCTTGATGCTTTTGATATTGAGTAATGTGTTTTGAGCAGTCGTGGTAAATGCTCATCTTTAGCTAGCTAAAGATGAGCATTTCGATTGTTGTGCAGGTGTGTGGAGCGGTGTCACGTCGCGCGGCTCAGATGTGTGGAGCAGGAATGGCGGCAGTGGTGGATAAAATCAGAGAAGACCGAGGACTGGAGCGTCTGAGCATCACTGTGGGCGTAGACGGCACTCTGTATAAACTGCATCCACAGTGAGTTATCTCTGCTGCTGCTGTGTGAATCATCCATTAATCACTAAATGCTTTATTCTCTCTGCTGCTGCTTGTAGTTTCTCACACATCCTAAAAGAAACTGTTGGGGTCATGGCTCCCCACTGCGATGTGACCTTCCTGCCGTCAGAGGAGGGCAGCGGGAAAGGTGCCGCCCTCATTGCAGCCGTGGTCCGACAGAAGCGGGAGAAGTGACAGGAAATAACAACACTTCCCCAGAAACAAGATAACTTTCAATGTTAAGAGAACTACAGCTAAATTAGGGGATTTGTACATATAAGAGTGACTGTCTGGTAACTTTTATTATATTAAGGGACCTTATTTACAGTAAGTAGTCAGCATGCCCTGCCACAGGTTAGATTTGCTTTTTTTCCAACTTGTGAAAACTGTTTCTCTTCTCTTTTTATGGTTCAACGTGAGGTTTGTTTATAGGAAACATAGGCAGTGATCACGTTTTTGACATTTTTAATTTGTTGTCACATTCTAGAAATCTATAAATTTCTAAATGATTAGGATTTAGAAATTCAGAAAGTAGTGAATCATGGTGAAGTGGAAGGAAAAGGACACATTGTTTTCAAAGGATTCTCAGAAAGAAATCTGAATTGTGCAAAGTAACAATTGGCGGACTGCATATATAAAGATAAGTTTTCAAATCTTGCAAATATTTTCAAATGGATTTCGATATAGGATATGTTTAGGCCCCTGTAATACTTTGGTTTTTAACCTTCTGTTGTACCTCTATTTACATGTTATTTTGTTTCATTACTTCTTAAGAGAGTCAGAAGATTTTATTTAGGATTATCTGATTAAGGAAGATTAAATATATACACAAACCACAGTTTTCAGATTTTTTTGTTGTGAAACTGTAGAAGAACCATGTATCATTTCCTTTCTCTTCATAGTTTTCTACTTCTCTTGTGTTGGCTTAATTCCAACAAAATTACATTTGTTGGCTTTGACTTGACTAAATAGTTTTCTTTTGCAAGAATTGCTGTAAATATAAGACTTTAACTTGGTTTTGAACTTGTATTTGGCTGTTCTGTTCCTCCAAGCAGAGCTCTCCAGTCTCTAATCATCAGAGCGCTGCGGGAAAATGTGTCAAAGCTGCAGCTGTGCGACCACATGCCTCTGTTAGCTGTGCACTGATTAGACTCTCAGTTTTCCTGATATGAGGGTTTATGTTGGGTTTTAGAAAGAGGAGCACACATAAACATTCACATACTGCCTATGGTTAGCATATGTTTGGATGAATTACATCTCTCTTAGGTAATATATACTTATAAACTCTTATGGTTACATTTGTTTTATTACTATTTAACCCCTTAGATGAAGTAGCTTGTCAACGAATAAGCAATTTTCCCTGGGAGATCAATAAAGTATATTTTATTCTGCTCTATTTCCTGTGAGAACAAGAACATATGAACAGATTTTCTGAAAAGCTTTCTATTAACATAAGAAGTCTCCTGCTTTTGCAAAATTTTATTTCTTACTGTGATTCCTTAAAGGTGGTGTATTATTTTACATTTTGCCTAGAGTCTGGATATTAAAAAATTATTATTTCAAAACCTCAGTTCTTGGTTTGAGACTCTGTTTTGCATTAATGTTAGGAACAAGTAGTGAATTACAATTAATAAGTAAGCTGTTCGGAAGCTAAAATGGGCAAAATGCTATTGGAGAGCCTACACTAAGATACTTAATTGTCAATATTTCACTTTATATTTTTAAAAAGACTAATTATGGCAACTATTAGTACTTTTGATCTCAAAAAGTCTCCATAAAATTAAATATTGCAACTTAAGTTTACATTTGGCTGCTCTTATGATAACATAAATGTAAAAATAGTAAGAGTAAATCTGGAAAAATAATAAAGCTTGTGTAACTGTAAAGTCATGGTTATGTCACTGTGCATTTGTGAACGTGTGGGGGTTTAGTCAGTGGTATGTCAGCACTGATGTAGACCAGGAGGAGGAAAGGAATCCTGCCGACCAGATTTCTCAACGATAACAACAACAAACGCTCTCTTCAGCTTTTTTTGGCTGATTCTCAGACTGTGTGACCATCGGTTTCTCTGTCTATGCTGGTAATAATCTGAAAATGCACACAATTTCATCCATTTTATCAAAGTATTACCTGAACAAGGTGGTCTTAATATTGTGTTTACTTGCTGTGTTATGATCTGAGTATAAAGATATGATGATACTATATTTGTATCCTAATCCACTCAAACCAGTGACAGATTAACAGTTTTTTGAAGATAAGAGTGTGTGTTTGAGTAAAAACTAAAGAAAATCCATTGCACCACAATACAGATAGCGAGGAAAGACAAAGCAAGAAATGTCAGAATGAAAAGCAACAGTGGTTAATCTGCTAGGGATTAAAATGTTAGAGTGTTACCAGATGAGGGCGACGTCACACCTGGTAATCCCTCACTGTCCTGACCTACTATCTCCCTGCTGAATCACACACGCAATGACGCTGCAGTTATGCTGCAACCAGAGCTCCTGCAGAACCCCCACACTCTGAACATTTTCCCCTCATCTCATAAATATTTCACCTCCAGCTTTAAGATCTCTTTCTTTCAATATGATTGGACATTCCTCAGGGAGCAAGGTGTCCGAGTCCCTTTGTGTGCAGAAGAATGCGTGCATGTGTCTTTGCCTCCTATTCAAACCAACAATAAGAGCTTTGATGCACATTCACTGATATGGTTTCCAGCACAGAGGCAGAACTGAGCTGCTGGTAAACCCTGGGTCATAAAATGGATGTAGTGCTTTAATTTATATATCAGAATACTTTTGTTCTTTTATAAAATGAGCTTGAAGTCTTGTGTTCGATTCTTCTATGGAGTGGGCAGTGAAAGAGTGAGACATTCCTGCGATGACAGCTGGATTATGGAAATCTTCTCAAAGAAGGTATGAAAAATTAACAAAGTTAGTCACGATACCAAAGAGGATTTTTAAAGCAAAAGTGTGTGGAATGTTACTGTGTTTGTTGTCTTTCACTTCTAGGTTAGAAGCATCATTTTACAGTTTTTGGCTTGTTTTTTATTTCTGACTTTAAAGTTGCACCATAAGAAAAGTTACAGAAAAGTTTCCATTTGTTAAGGAGGTGCTGAAAAGATGCTTGTAAAGAGTTTGGTTTTCCTAAAACAAGGTTTTCAACGTTTTACTCAATTTTCTGTTTTGCTTAGGCTTGCAGCTCACAATAGTTGTATTCATGATTTTTGTTACCAAAATAAAAAAGTATGTTATAAATAAAATTTGAAAGAGAAAAAGCAAACAGGGAAGCTGAAAACATAATCAGGACAAACATGATTCAGACGCCACATTGGCTTTGTTATTTAATGTAAGATCAAAAGCTGTTGAAGTGAAATTCTAGTTTATATTGATCCTATTTAAATTCTATAAGGATATTGGTAATCAAAACACTTCTTTCAACCCCAACAACACTCCAGAAGATGGTTCTGTTCTGTTCCCTTTCTTCACAAATAGTTTTTCAACCTTTTAAGTAAATATAAAGAAACCAAAATGTAATTTTTTTGAGGATTTTCCCAAAAAGGCTACTTTATGCTCATGTTGCGACATTTCTTTCAAGCTGAAGGTGATTTGTGGATCTTTTTTTAAGATCCACAAAAAAGTGATCATTAGCGCATAAAATCAGACTATTTTTTTCATAACACGAAGATTGCATAAGCTGCATAACCCTCACTGCTTTTCACTTCCTGCATTAGGATTACAAGCCCAGACAGGTTGGCAGGGAGAGTTTTAATTGGTGCTGCAGAAAATAAAAGTCACTGACATGTAGTAGGTAGATGTTACACTCGAAATGCAAGAAAATGTGGAAGAATTTTATTTCAGGGAACTGGCTTTCTTATGCATAGTCACACCTTTGCATTGATTTTATGATTAAAAACTTCAAGCAAAGCCTGAACCAAACTGCTCTGTTGGGAATGTCAGCATTAAATGGAGTCGCTCCACAGCCCCATTATGAGGAAAGCACTGGTTTTCCTTTGTTATGGGGCACGTCCAGAGAACAGACAGTCCTTGTTTGGAAGGTGATGTAGCGTCTGTCTCAGAGGACTGTGGAGCCTGAAAGTGGCCATATAAAGTGCTGAGTCATTGTGACCCCACAGTGCTCCCTTGTAGAAAGCAGGTGCATTAAAACACCTGTAGGCACAGGTAAGTGCTCCTCTTTTGGTCATTCTGCATTTATGCTGAAGAGAAAAGCAATGAAAACACCCGTCAATAATGTTTTGCCAACAGCTGTTGTGTTGGCAAAACACACGCAAACCAAATCATAAATTATAAATCAGACCATCAGCAGATTGATACAGAACAAAAGTCAAGCCAGCAGGAAATAAAACAAATAAACTGTAATCACACAATGCTATTTATCTGACAAGTGAAAAGGTTTGGTATTGTTTGCAGGCATAATAATAATAAAAGTGATAATAATTCAAAGTAATACTGCTCAGAGTCTGGTTCTGCTGGTTTCCTCCCTCCTGTTAAAATAATGTTTTTTTTTCCATTGCCACCATATGCATGCTGAGTTTGGGAGATTGCTGCAAAGTTAACAACTCAATGCCATGAACCCTTTGACCCAACATGCTTATTCAAGAGGAGGAATTAGGGTTAGGAAAGGAAACCCTTTACAAATTAAAATCAACTTGATGTTATTGTTTTATAAGACTGAATTGAAATTAAGTGGGTACATCAGCACATGGGTCGTTAAAACCCTATTAATACAGTCCTAAATTGATTCCCCCATCCCCTTGCATTGTTTGAGGGAAAGATTTAGTAATTAGCTCTTTTTTTTTTTTTTTTTTGCTGAAGTGACCTTCTGAATGTTACAAAGCCTCAACTGAACTTTGCATCTCTTAAAACAGATGCACGGGAGAAGCATTTTTGGGAACAAAAATCAGCATCTTTGTTCCCAAACAGCAGTGAAGCTATCAAGAAAACTTTTTCTCTTCCTTCCTTGACCTTGATTGTAACTTAAAGTAAATGAGCAGAGAGCTAAAGTTTCCCTCTCACATCCTGCTGAGGTGGCTGATGAATAACTAAAGAATTACACGGTGGTAATATACAGTAGTATACGGTGATTCATTGTCACACTACAACATGCTAACCAGAATGTAGCAAGTATTAGCCGTGGGCTTCCTTGAAATCAAACCTTCTTCTTCCTCCTCCATCACTTGAGTCCGCCTGAGCAGCCAATCAGAGCGCAGAGCTGAGGCCGCAGCACCGCCCTTCCCCTCCCAACCTCCCCACCGGAGTCATCCGCGGCACGAACCCAATGAGCTTAGAGAAAGTGGGCCGTCTCTGCGCTCTGCGTGGCCCTTCCTGCTTCAGCCTCAACTTTCTGCCTCACTCGTGTTTCCTGGCTTCATCTCTCTCACACAGAAGAGCTCAAAAAGTGTCCGGCTGCTTTAGAATCACAACGGATTGGAGTCGGGATATATCTTTAAATCCTCCGCGCTGGGAAATAGAGCTCAAAACCGAAGTTTAGTTAGGTTCTTTCAAATTGTTTTTGTTTAAATTTACTTTAGTGGGTTTGGGTAGGAAGCAGAGACAGAAGTCTCTGAGTTAGTCTGTATGAGTGTTTGAGAAGGGAAAAAGCAGCAGGATGATCGCAGCTCAGTTATTAGCCTACTTCTTCACAGAGCTGAAGGATGACAAAGCTAAAAAGGTGAGTCTGTTACTCAACTATTAATCCACTCTGGGTGTTTGTCCAATGGATGCTGAGAGGAGAACACCCACACGTGTCCATCTTGCCTCTACATGTCGGCACTGCTGTGAAATGTAGGAGTCAAGCCGGGAACACCGACTTTTATTTTGGTAAGAAAGTTAGTGAAAACCCCTCTTGACCGTTGGGGACATTTGCCTCCTCAACGTGGCCCGGTGAGACGTGACGAACCGCACTGTTTGGGTAGTAAGATGCGTAAAGAGGGCTGGCACACATGACCGAAGCCATGATGTAAGCACTGGGAGGTGTGGCGGAGAGGAAGAGGAAGTGAGTGATCTGGAGAGTAAGACCTCAAGGATGAGGAGGCAGGTCATTATTTCAGGGTCAACGAGTTTCTTTTGTTCTCCTGTTAAAGCTGTACTTTCACAGTCATCCGCTCAGCGGTGGTCAGCACCGATATGAATGATTCAGATCTATATCTGGTCTCTGAACCGATCAAACTTTTACCGGCTGAAGCCGATATACTGTTGTTGTCTTTTGGGTCCAACCTCCTCATACTGATTTTATCCAGTTTTTTTTTCTAAGGAGCAACTTATCACAATATCAGCAATAAATATCAATAATTATTGATTCGTTTTTTTGGATTAGTTTTTTTGTATTAAGTAGCTGAGATACTGCCAAACTGGTGGCTTAACCTTTCTTGTTTTATCCAGTTTTTACTCCATGCTGTTATTTTTTATTTTTAAGCAGTTATGAGTGATGGTGGTAAAACCTTAAACTGCTGCTGTGCAAGTTACTTAGCAACAGCCCGAGGAGTTGTTAGGTTGTTACCTAGTGAGTTGCTAGGTAACAAAAGAGTGAGTGAATTAGTTGATTCCACCAACTTTGCTTAGCTGGGCGGAAGAGGTTGAGCAGCTAGTTTTTCCTCTGCCTACATCTCCCAGAATGCTGTGCGGTTCTGAATCGGAGTTCAGTGAATATTCTATGTATTGAATATTCTATCTGATGTATTATCTATTCGTATTATCACACATGTCTATCGCAATATGTATTGTTATTGATTTATTGTCCATCCCGATAACACACAAATATGTATTCATAGAGCTGCACATGAACTTGTGATATTATTAACTCCTGCAATGATGATATTAGTTACAACTGACTCAAATTTGTTTAGTTTTATTGTAGGTATTCCTCACCCATGTAAATATCAGGTCCTCAGTATTAGAAAAACAATCATTTACATTGTTACAAATGTATACTTTATTGTTTCTGTACACAAATCACTGAAAATATAAGCTACTGATATATGGTTTTGAATTTTAAAAAAAGGAAAATTAGAATATAAATTTCTGCATACATAGTAAGTAAGGAATACAGTTTAATTGCTATAAGTTTGTTTTTTTTTATATGAAGTTGCTTGTTTGGATTTGATTAATATCTGCGTCTGCCAGATGAAGGGCAGATTTCTAGCAATTTCATGGACTACAAGGTGCAACATCAACATGTGCTTCCATCTGTAGGATATTTAATAGTTCAATTATGGTATCTGCTATTATTGACCCATATTTTCCTCACTTCGTTTTTCTATTTCCACCATTCTTATTAGCTACAGAGTCTCCATCACTAAAATGTATACCATGTCTGAGCATCTCAATAAAAGTCCTTCCAGAGCTTGAACGTGTTGCACCTGGAATAAAAACTCAAATAGCCTCACAGGTATCCCGTCTTTGTAATCCTTTGCTTTGATTTTTGTAGTGACGAAACCTGCTCCATATTTATGATATAGCAAAGATCTGGTGAAATGAAGACAACACTCGAAAGGCTAGGAAACAACTTTATTTGCAGATCAACACATTTTGGCTTGTGGCCTTCATCAGGGTCAGACATAGAAAGTAAATTCATCCTGGGTTTTTGGGGTGTATTTAAATATCCACTACCCTGTCCATTTTTATACAATAAATTCGCCATCTGTGGTGCGTATTTGTACTTTAAGACTTGATAAATGCCAGTGGGTTTACTTTCTGTTTGCTTGAATCCAACAGTAAGTGACTAGATCATTCACATTGAAATAAACCTCCCAATCAGTTTTTAGCATGACCCAAAGATATAAAGTGTGCTGATGCATTCAGTGCCTGGAAAAAGTAGGAGCTTTTAGTTTTGATATTTTTAATGAACAGATAATTATTTTAGTCATTGCTTAGAGCTGATTTAGGGAAATGTTTCAGTTTTTGGCTGGTGCAGCAGCACTATTTCAAAATTATATCTATGTTGCTTTCTTGTTAAAAAGAGGAACAAAATAAAGAGAGGCAATGAATAACATCCCTTCAAAGTCAGTACATCTGTAATGCATGAATGTTGTGAATGATGAAGGATAATTAGTGTTGCCTTTAAGTGTCAGTCCTTTGTGCATGACGTCCTGTGTAAAAACTAACTGGACCAGTTTTAGCTGATTTTACAACATGGTGTATGTGTGTGCGTGTGCATGTGCGTGTAGGCTACTGTAGATCTAATACTCACTATCAGTTCCCGTAAAACCAGGCATAAAACTAATATTTATTCTTATTTTAGCCAGATTTTACATCAAACTTTGCTTTCTCTGACTCCTTTGAGTCACGTACTGTCTCTTTAAGGTTTCTGAATAATGTCACCAATAGTCTCTCTTTTCCTGTATGCGTAAAAAAAATAGCTTGCACATGCTACGTCTGTTTTTACCTCTATATTTTCCCCCAAATCACACAAGGCGACCCTCGAGGCTGCCTTTCTCAGATCCCGGCCTGTAGAGGCGGAACAGCCCTCATCTGCAGCCGGTGCCTGATGTAACACAACACATCTCGCTCCCTTCTTTACTCCTGCTCTCTTCCTCTCTCTGCCTCCCTAAAATAGGCCAGCTTTGAACCATGTGACCACAGGTGACAGCAGAGGGCTTATGCCTGCGCACAGCGATCGGCAGGTGTGTTGCCAATGTGGAGTTTATCAGGGCCTCAATTATCAAATAGATAAAAACTTCTCCAGCTCAAAAACTAAAACTGGAAAATGTTTTGCTTAAACGTTCTTGCAAAATTGAGTTAAAGTTGAAGTTTGAACGGTTTTATTTTTCTAAAAGTATTCAGAATATCGAGGTTCTTCATGCTGATATCCACTCAGTCAGCTGAATTTGCTGCGCTGACCTTGTCTGACTTCCTGATACGCTGTTAGTTCCCATCTGAAACGGCGGCTCACCATGTCTGCATGTGTGTGTGTGCGTGCTTAAATTGGGATAAGAGACCGTACAGAAGGGGGCAGTGTGGAGGTCAGTATTTTTCCACATAGTGAGGCTCTGTGTGTTTGCATGCACCTACACACACGCTACGTAGCTGCATTGAGTTTTCCTGAATCTCCGTGTGTGAAGGAGGCGGACGGGGCTTTGTTCAGGAAAAGAATGCAAACAGAAAGGAGGATGGGTGGAGGAGCTGTAAAGCAGACTCTGAGTTGTGTTAGAGGTGAGTTGAGGGAAAAACGTGATCTTTCCAAAAACTATGTTTGGAGCTTCAGTCTTACCTCAAGGAATGTCAAAAGAGGAAAAACTAGGCAGTTTAACCTCCAAGCAAAAGATTTATTCTGTTACAGCTCTGTGGGATCAGATGATGCAGTGCTTTAAAACATGCTTATGCATCAGCAAAACATGCTGAGTCAGAAATGCTGCGGTTCATCCTGAGTCAGGTACAGAGTGGTGGAAACGTATCGCTCCTGCCTCTACAAAGTAATTTGCTTTCTTTTTTTGAGCTTAATTATTCCTGATTAGCAAACACATTTTATATTGTTTATAAACACATACCGTAACTTCAGCAACTTCAGTTAATACAAACATCACTTTTATCATTTTAATTATGTGAAAATGTGTCTGCCTCCTCTGGAATAGGACCTGTCTCACAACATGAAGTAGGCTGAAAGATTTCAAAAAGCCACCCATCATGTCGTTACCAAGAGAAATTCAGAAACAGATGAGAAACAAAGCAATTGACTTTAAAAGTCTGGAAAGTTTGTCAAAAAGTATCTTGATGATCCACAAACTTTAGGTATAAATGTTTTGGAAGGTGTGCATCCCATGAAGTAATTGTATTTTAGAAGAACATCTCCATAAAACCTGGTGATGGTGAGTCGTTCTATGGCTGCTTCACGTCTTCATGACCTTTTTCGGCCTGCTGTAATTAATGGAACCATAAAATCTCCTCTCTACTTGAAAAACCTGAAGAGAAATATTAGACCTTCTTTGGTTGTGCAGCAGGAAAGTTATCAGAAGCCCACCACCAAGCCCAACCCTGATTGGCTTCAAAAGTTAAGGTTTTGGAGTGGTCCAGTCAAAGCCCAGAATTAAACTGGAGTGAGATACTTCATGACCTTAAACAGGCTGTTCATTCTTGAAAATCTTTTATAGATCTGTAAACCTTGTCAGTTATCTGAGCCAATTGACGTTTTTAGCAAGGCTAAAACAAACAGTTCATCATTTGAAAGGTGTATTTTGTGTTTAATCTGATTATAGTTGATTTATTTAAAAATGTTTCATGATCTGAAACATTTAAATATGAGAACAAAATAAAACTTTGGATACTTTTGCACTTTTTCACATCCCCCTGCGACCATGTGGGGTCCTATCGCTGAGAACACTTTGTTGTTCAAGTAGGATGCCTTTCTTATTTCCCTGCTTCCCTGTGGAGCACATTGTTATTCCTGACGGAGGAGCGCAGACTCTAAACAAGAGGATTAGCTGAGAGAAAGTCCTGTGATGTTGGTTAGCTGAAAGCAGAGTTTAAAACCGCTGCTTTTTTATGGGAAGAACATTAAAATCATCCAGTTTGAGGGCCGATTAAACACGCTTTGTGTTTCAGAGCAGTTGTAGCCAGCAATAATGATTTAATTACTGAAGGTCCGTGATGACGTGAGGGGAGTTCTAGCGGTTGGCATAAACACAGAGTTGGCAGCTGTAATAGTACAACCATCAAACTTAAGTGGCTCGTTTACGAACAGCGGCTGTGATGGAAAAATACTCAACTTCCACACCGGAAGAGTTATTTAAAAACGATGTAATCTGAAATAAAGTATCCAGTATGTTATCTGTTCAATAATTTACCAATATGTTAAGTAAAGACCAGCGTTGGTGGTGACCAGTGTTAATTAGACTGATGTATCATGCATCCCAATTAATCTACACAACTTGTATAATAGGAGTGCATAGCGGTGAGGTTGCGGTTTTAAAATGTAACTTTAAATATTAAAAATATTAAGAAAAAGTAATAATTATCTGCTGCATCATAATCTGACATGTTCAACCAAAGAGCTGACTTGTGTCTTTGGAAATAACGCTCACAGCTGAGCCTGATAAATAAATGAAATAAGCTTTACAATTTTCCTTGTGATGATTAATATTTTTAAAGGGCAATTTTGTTTAGAGAATCAATAACTCGTTTCATTTGTGCGTTTGGTTGTGCTTGGGTTTTATTTCTGTCTTTCTGTTTTTGGTTGTTTTGTTTATTTATTTTGGAGATTTTAAATGTTTTCCATTGAAAGTTCATTGCTCTTTCAGAGGGCAAAACTGAATTATTATTATACCATTAATTATATCACTTGGTGTCAAAACAACATTATTATAATTTATCGCAATAATTTCGGGGACAATTTATCGTCCAGCAACATTTGTTATTGTGACAGGAGTGAAATGTCAGAATAAAGCTGCTAAAATGTGATCTGCATGTTCATTTTGAAGCTAAATGCTAAACCTCTCCTTGCCACTTATCAAAACTGGAATTTATCAAATGTGAGAATTTTTAAGAGAAGACCTTATATGTCTATAATGGTGGCAACTGGACGTCTTTTGTTTAGGAAACAAGAGACGATTCCTTCTGCTTAAACACCTCAGATTGTCATGTACTGTATAACTATAAAACTCTGCTGGTACAATATTGGAGTCACGTCAGCACATTAACATTAAGCAGATTAATGTAACTCCAACAGTCAGTATGACTTGATTTTTTTTTATCAGTTTAAAGAAGTCAAGAGGTGTTGGTTTGCATTTTCGTAACCATATTTAAAGATTATTTAAGGAATTTAACACCTACAGTTGGCAGTGAGAAATTATTTTTACTGAATACAAATGTCCTGTGTGTTTATCCATTGCACTGTCTGGGGTTTTACAACCGTTTTAGGGTAATTTTGATGTGCTGCATCCAGAAATCACATTGGTTTTGCTCAACTTTCTGGACTATGGATGCAACATGAGCATCAAAACGCATGACTTGTTCTGACATTTGGATCGGTTTGCTGAGAATCTGGGATCAATGAATGATGAGCAAGTAGAGAGACTCCATCAGGACAGAAAAGAGACGGAGAATGTAGCACAATCAAGACGTAATGTTCAATTTACACATACTTACCCTTAACATTTAGTTAATACGCTCTGTTAGAAAACATTTTTTTTCTCCTAAAACCCTTTTTGGATGAGAAATATTAACAGAAATGAACTGATAATGTCACAAAAATGTAATCAATTTAGTCAGAAGATGCAATTCCTCTGAATCAAATTAGAATAAAAATCTGACCTGATTGAGGAAAAATGGATGTCATTTTTTGATTCAATAGTGGAAAATAGTCTTAATTCAGTTGAAAAAATATGGACAACTTCCAAAGAATATTTTTTTATCCCAGTGTTTCCATTCAGATGTGATGTTGGAGCCTTCAGATAAAGCAGTGTTATCGTCATCAATGTGTTTTTATTCAGTTCTCTGTCAGGTTGTTTTAGCTGTGAGTCTGAAAGCTGTATGCTTTCTGATCTATAAAATTAAAATTTCTGTTAAACTATTCACGTCCTCTGAGGCTGTCTTGAAGATCGTGGTGTTACAGGAAATGGCAAATGTGTAAATCATGAAACAGGAACTTTCGACATTTCCATTTGACTGTTTTTCCCCACATAAAACCGAGTGGATACCACAGTGTACACACACATCGACTGTAACTGAGATGACTGCTGATTCTTATTCATCCTGATTCTCCTTCACCACAGTTATCACATAAAGTTTGTTGCTTTATTGCAGTGTGTGAAGTAAAACTGAATTTCACCAGAATTGTTCAACATCCTGTTCCCTAAAAGTCCAGACGACTGACAGGATCAGTGATGAACAGGGGAGTGGGCGGAGCCAGCAGGGCAGCGTTGTAGCTACCGGAAACCATGATGGTCACTTTATGGCTCTTTATCAGATGAGTTTGGACTATTACTAATCAGATTAGCTTTTGAATTGCTTTCTCTGTTACTGATTGTTGACTTTTGTCCAATCCACTTCCTGGTCATGCTGACATGATTGTTTGACACATCCTGGACTTTCCTCTTATTACATAATGTTGCAAAATTTGGTGCATTGATTAAAATCTGAAACAAATGGGGCTGAAACGATTTATCAGATTTTTCATGATGATTCGATTATAGAAATAATCAACTAAATTAGTAATCAATTCATGGTTAGTTGGAGTATGCAGGCTCACAAAAATGCCCTTGGTTGAAAATGCCCTTAGTCTAAGCAGTAATTATTTCAAAACTGTATGGAAACTATATACATTTTGCCTGGATGACACAAGAAAACCTTCTTTATCTGTAAATATGATCTTCACAGAACTCAGCATCACTTGGTTCTTATTCTGCATAGAAAGCAAACAAAAAAAAATCCAATTAGTGCTTTTTGCTATCCAATTATTAATTGGTTATCCAGAAAACAGTCAACAAATCATCTCTACGCTGTGTTGATGTGAAGTCAATCAGAAAAGGCTTAGTATGTTTTACCTGCAGATGCATTTTTTGGGGGGCAAGATGTTTTTTTCTTATTCAAATCTGAATAATCTGAACAATTTTTTTTATTTACATCTCTTAATGTATTTCTAATATTGTATAAAATAAGCTGAAGTGATTAAATGAAAAATCAGCAAAATGTGACAATTTTTTTGTCCGATTAATAATCTGCAGAATACTCTATTACTAAATCAGTAATTTGTTGTAGCCTTAACTATAATCACATTATGACTAGAGGTGCACCGACTGCAATTTTCTGGCCGATCACCGATTACAGATTAAAAATCCTGACCTGCCGATTCCGATTTTGGCCGATACCATTTTTTTTTGTCTAAAATGTTGCTAAATGTAGCAAGAAAGTTGATGAGTTGCCAACAGTGAGATGACTATTGTTAACTGCCAACATATAGACCTGACCTGGTGGGCTGGTCTGCTAGTCAAACCTCTGTCACAGCAAAGCAGAAGAAGATAGCAGTTTATTTAAATATCTTTGCCAAGGTAGATCAAATCGGTGGTTAAGATCGGCTTCACATGTAAAAATTGGCCCATCACTGATTTCCCAAAATTAGGAAAATTGGCACCGATAAATCAGCTGGCCGATAAATCGGTGCATCTCTAATTATGACCAATAATGTAATGACGTTTTCCTGATGTGTGTTTTCAGATTGACAAGTACCTGTATGCCATGCGCTTCTCTGATGAGACGCTGCTGGACATCACCAAGCGCTTCAAAGCGGAGCTGACCAAAGGTCTGAGCAGCGAGACCAACGCCACCGCCTCACTGAAGATGCTGCCAACGTTTGTTCGCTCCATCCCGGATGGATCAGGTGAGTTAGTTCATCTGAGATTAATCATGATCCGTCCAAGTGCCTGGGGTCCGTGCCAGGATTATGCTGCTGCTATTTTTACACAGACTAATCTTTCTTGCATTTGTTTACTTTTCAGAATTAAATTCCCTGCTTAAAAACTAAATGTTTTGGTGTCTCGAATAGTCAAGTAGATTTCAATCCTGCTCTTCTTGCTTTAGATGTTTTGACCTGAATCAAGCTAATAAAAGCCTGTTAATCACCCACAGACACTCGTATTCCTGAGAGTTAAACCCTGACTGGAAATATTGCGCTGCTCTCTCATCTGGATTGTTAAATTAACGTTGATTCAAAGTGATTCCTGCTCACAGGCATGATGGATTTTCAAGCTGTTTCACGATCAATACCTTGGATCAGCGCCTCTCGTCATGCCAGTAACGTTTGTATTGAGTCATTGTAATGAGAGATGTACTGTGTAATACACAGTAGTGGACAGAAACAGGAACTAGAAAATAATTAATGTGTTGAATAATTCTATGTGGTTTATCTAATCTGAAACTATTAAACATTACATAGTAGCGTCATTCAGAAACAGAAAGATTAAACGCCACATGCCTTGTTAAAATGTTTAAAAAAAGCTTCACTTTTAAGAAAAACTGTTTAAAACACACCATCACGAATCAATATGAACATCTCAAATAAACAAGACACTTGTTCTGGACTGAACTCATTAATAAATTAACATAAAAGTGTCTCTTCACAGCTTTCAGTGTATTTTACACAATCCAACATAAATATACAGCTCTTAAACCACTTAAAATGATCAGTTCTCAGATTTTACTCTTTATAGGTTTGAATAAAATGAACATTGTTCTTTTATTCTATGAACTACTGACAACTGTATCTGAAATACCAAGCAAAATTTTGTATTTATTTGCAGAAAATGAGAAATGGTGAAAATAACAAACAACATGCAGTGCTTTCAGACCTCAAATAATGCAAAAAAAAAAAAACAAAACCAACTAAACAACAACAATACAAATGTTTTAACTCAGGAAGAATTCAGAAATCAGTATTTGGTGGAATAACCAGGAGGTTTTCAATGGGGTTCAGTGCAGGAGTCTCTTAACTTTTTCCAGAGCTGTAATATGTTATATTTCACAGCCTTGTTTATAAACAGATTTAAATATAAAAACTTTTAAGTAGCAAAGGAGAAAATCCTCCTCGTTGACTAGATGATTAATGTCACCATGAAGCCTCTGCTGATGTTAACCACTGAGCTCAGAACATCCAGGATGCTGCGCCTGGACTGAATATCTGAAGCTGTAAGTTTTCCATCTGCATGTTGGTACATGAAGAAACATGAATGTACAGTAACACTGCCTTGAATGGAGAATGATCCAACAACAGAGCACAGACTGATCCTGTTATTTTACATTATTTTTTGACAAACATTGCCTGACTTTGATTGCAGAATAGACATTTTAATAAGGCATGCCTTTCTTTACTTTTTGGAATCAGGCTGTTTGTCACATTGTGACCCATATTCAGCGTAACAAGTTTGCAGCTCGCATGATGAATACAGGGCGGCTCTGCAAGAAAACCTGCTCAAGGCTCCAAAAGATTTAAGACTTTCCAGCAGGACTAAACTCACAACTAGAACCAGAATAAACCGGTTTAGATCAAAGTTTGAATGGGCCAGTCAAAGGTTACTGTTTATAGAGTTTAATTCACATAGAAGTTTGAAATCTAAGCATCATTTTCTTAATTTGTATTGTTTTATCAATTTAAATTTGAAGAAAATAAATACACTTAGGTTTATAGTTTTAACCTGAAAAGACTTTTTTGCAAAACTGTACATTTCTTTCCTGCAATGTAATCCCTCTCTCTCTTTGTCAATCTCTTCTCCTCCTCTTTCCATCTTCTCCTGTCTTTCCATCGTCTCTGAATCGACAGAGAAAGGAGATTTCATCGCTCTGGATCTGGGAGGCAGTGCGTTCCGGATCCTCCGTGTCAAAGTAAGCCATGGGAGGAAGCAGACCGTTCAGATGGAGAGTGAGGTCTACGACACGCCGGATGAAATCATGCACGGCAGCGGAGCGAGAGTGAGTTTATTTCAAAGTCCAGGAACACGAACGCAGCTTCCCTTCCGCTCCCTTCACCTTGTCCCTCCGCTCCTCTCCTCCAGCTGTTCGACCATGTGGCGGAGTGTCTCGGAAACTTCATGGAGAAACACGACATCAAAGACAAGAAACTCCCAGTTGGCTTTACCTTCTCCTTCCCCTGCCGACAGACCAAACTGGACGAGGTAAACATCTTTTAAAGGTGTTGAAGCTGCAGCTGAGACCAGATGTTGAAAGTTATATGTTCTGACATCCAATCTGAAATGTTTCGTTTGCATTTTTTTCCCCAGGGATATTTGATAAAATGGACAAAACGCTTCAAAGCCAGCGGTGTAGAAGGGACGGATGTCGTCCAGCTGCTCAACAAAGCCATTGAAAAACGAGGAGTGAGTCTCGTTATCATTCCTAGTGGCTCGGCCCAGATATCCGGGAAAAACTCATCCGTATGACGGTTTATTCATTTCAGGACTACGAGGCTGACATCATGGCAGTGGTGAACGACACCGTGGGAACGATGATGACCTGCGGCTTCGATGACCAACGCTGCGAAGTCGGCATCATCATCGGTGCGGCTTTGTTGGAACAGGAGGGGTACGGGTCCGATTAGCGGAGTGAGTTAAAGCGCTGGTTCTCTTTTTGTGCCTGCAGGAACCGGCACCAACGCCTGCTACATGGAGGAGCTGCGTCACATCGACCTGGTGGAGGGAGACGAGGGCCGCATGTGCGTAAACACCGAGTGGGGCGCGTTCGGAGACGACGGCAGTCTGGAGGACCTCAGGACGCAGTTTGACATCGAGATAGACCGAGGTTCTCTCAACCCGGGCCAACAGCTGTGAGTCAATCCTTCAGGGCGGCTGTCTTCACACAGCAGTTACTGTCAAAACAGCTCAATGAGAAAGTCTGCTACTTTACTTTGTTTTGATATTTTTCACAGTTGGTCGCATTAGAACCACAGCTTCCTTTTAAGTTACTGAGTTTAAAAGAATCAATGGTTTCTAAGGTTTCCAATCGGAGGAATTACTCTCAGGACTATATAGAGTCAACCAGTGTGTGATTTAATCTCAGTATGAATTAAGCTGTTCTACGAAGACCTCAGAGGTCTATTAGAGAACAAACAGCATCAGTTAGACACAGGGACACAGCAGACGGCTCAGGGAGAAAGTGTAAAGCAGTTTACAGTTTAGAAGACAATATTTCAAGCTTAAAAACACCTCAGAGATTTTATCATCTGAAAGTGGAAACAGTGCGGTACACCTACCAAGACATGGCCGACAGTCTAATCTGACATTACAGGTAAGGAGAGCTGATCTAAGTAGAGATCAGGGGAACAATCTGGGCTTTATGGAAGATTTTCAGGAAGAGAATATTATTGATGGCGTCTTAAGAAGTTTATTTTGCTTTTTACCATGAACCGAGATTGGAGACATTGGAGGGTAGAAGAAGATGGCTCAGGCAGAAGCCAATATTAAGGCGTCAAATTACAAAGTCAAATATTTTTAGTCATGTTTTAAATACACAGGATTTTTTTAACAACTTGATTGTGCTATAAAATGGCCTTATGTGGCTGGAAATACGCAAATACTTCCCCTGCAACTCTGGAAGAAAAAGTTGTTCAAGAAAAAAAAAGAAAAGCTTTGAAATTTAGTGGTTTTCACTGAAGAATTGAAAACTGAATTATTATAACACTATTAGATATCAAAAAACAGCAGTTTTTTTCTGTGTCCTGCAGTTTTGAGAAGATGGTCAGTGGGATGTACATGGGGGAGCTGGTGCGTCTCGTCCTGGTGAAGATGGCCCGAGAGGGGCTGCTGTTTGAGGGGAGAATCACCGCAGAGCTTCTTACTAAAGGCACACTTCCGACCAAACTCATCTCAACAATGGAGAAGTAAGTCCACAAAGTAACTCTACAAAATACCTGTCGTTATAATAAACTAACACATTAAATCTCTTTGCTTTTGTTTAGGAGTAAGGAAGGTAGAATCAAAGCAAAAGAGATTTTAAGTCAATTTAATTTGGAACCGTCTGCAGAGGACTGCGTCGCTGTACAGCATGTGGGTATTCTTGCAAAATTACAACTTGCATAATGTCACTTTGTAGGTGAATCAGCATATACAGTTCATAAAAAGAAATTAAACAAAGTATCTGATAAGTTCTGCCAGAGAACACATGAAGCATTAAAACTACAGGATAATGAGCCAAAATGTAATGCCAACAGAAAAATGGTTTACCAGAATCAACCTGAACCATCCTCTGTAAATCCAGGACTCTGGACCCTCTGCAACACACGTCAAACTGGAGGCGCGTGGGCCAAATCCGGTCCATGGCAACTATTTATGTGACCCTCTAAAGCAGGGGTGTTGAAACCTTTTGTCACGTTTGCCAAAATCGTGACTCAAAAGAACTCAGCCCAAAAAAATGAGAACAAAAACTAAAGTAAAGCAAATAAAGTCATCAATTTTTTTTATTGTTTGTTTTTTTAGAAAAGGGAGGATACTCATTATAGATCCTAAACATAAAAATGTTAGTCCAGGTTTACCATATTTCAAAGAAATTTGGTAACACTTTATTTGAAGGTGTGTGCATAAGACAGACATGTCTCTGTCATAAACACCATATAACATCTGACATAAACATGAAGGAATCTTTATCAATGTCTACAAATGTTGTCATGAAGTGTCATTAAGTAAGTAAAGACACTTTTAATGTGTCATTAAGTAAGTAATGACACTTTTAATGGCTTTCTAATGCTAATTTTAATAGAACTCTTGGACTGAACAAACTCAGTCCAAGGGCCGCAAATGGCCCCCACTCCGCACTTTGGTCACCGCTGCTTTAGAACGTCATGAAAATCAAATCAGTTTTTTGCATAGTGTCAACTTACAATGTAAAATATGTTAAATATTAAATTTATAGAGAAAAGCTAAAGCTCTTTAACAGGTAGTTTTATCAATACATTTAACCGGCCCTTTAAGGATATTCACGATGCTGAAGTGGCCCAAATATAAAAATGAGTTTGACACCTGGTTCTACAAGAATCCTTCTCTGGTTTTGCACCAGTTGCGTGTAGTAAATGTTCATTTTAAGGATTTTTTACACATGCACTCAGCTGCTACATGAGCATTCTGCTTTCTTTGGTTTTGATCCTTTAGGTTTGTTCCATCGTCTCTCATCGCTCCGCCAACCTGGTAGCTGCTGCCCTGGCCGCCATCCTGCTGCGGCTGAAAGAGAACAAGGGAGTGGCGCGACTCAAAACCACCGTGGGCATCGACGGCTCTCTATACAAGATGCACCCTCAGTGAGTGTGTCGATACACACACACCCTCAGTTTATTAGACACAGATTATTCAGACAGCGGCTGACGTTCTCTGTCTGCTTGAAGCTACGCTCGTCGCCTCCATAAGACGGTGCGACGTTTGGTCCCCGACTGCGACGTCCGGTTCCTCCTGTCAGAGAGCGGCAGCGGGAAAGGAGCTGCCATGGTGACGGCCGTGGCCTACAGACTCGCCGAACAGACCCAGGAAATCGCCAAAATTCTGTCCAAGTTCCGCATGACGACGGAGCAGCTGATGGAGGTGAGGAGAGAGTCCCGCCGTCGTCGTCTGCGACTCTTTCCCTGTTTGGTTTGCTGATGTTTGTGTTGTTATAGGTGAAAAACAGAATGAGGACTGAGATGCAGAATGGCCTTTCGAAAAGCACGCAGGACGTCGCCGTTGTCAAAATGCTGCCCTCGTTTGTCCGAAGCACACCTGACGGCACAGGTAATGCTCAGTCACAGCTTCGACATAATCAATTAATCTATCGTTTGTTCTGATGGATGCAAAAACTGGCATATTCTGCTGATTTTATACATTGCAAATAATTTAATTCCCTTTTTAAACGAGTAAATAAACACCTTTGAATGTAAATTTCAGTTTATTATAAATCACATTTAGAACGAGAATAGTTGGACCCACATGCAGCACAACAAGGTAAAACAAATCAAGGAAAAAATCATTAAACCCAAAAAGCTGAGAAATGTATTACAGTTTATTAGGGCCACTGTGCGTAAAAAAAAA
>CAEFZY010049120.1:0-29883 GCA_903066815.1 Brachyrhaphis roseni
AACATAACATATTAAGAGTTATTCAAATAACTATAGCATAAATAACATGCTAACAAGTTTACCAAACCATCCGTGTCACTCCAAATCACTAAATTGAATGAAATCTTCATCCTCGGTGTCGCTTGTGAACAACTCCGCTAACTCCAGAGGTAGAAGAACACAGGCCTAGAGCACCCGCTTGCGGTTTAGTGTGAAAATAATATGTGATATGATATAATATTGTGTTAATAATTTCACACATAAGTCGCTCCTGAGTATAAGTCGCACCCCCGGCCAAACTATGACAAAAAAAACTGCGACTTATAGTCCGGAAAATACGGTACATATAAACATAATTTCAGTCAGTAGATGTGCAAAGCTGATTCAAACCCTTTGAGGTTCACATCAGAATACTTTTCAGATTTTTATTTGAAGAAAGACTTTGAAAACCTTGTATGATTTCCCCTTTTTATTTATCTCCCCTTTGAACGTATATGCTGCTTCATCACTTTAAATCCCAGTAATGTACACCAACAGTAGTTAGAATGTGACTAATAGGGGAAGAGTTCAACACCTTTAAAAAGTGAAAAAACTTTTGCAAGGTGCTGGGCAAGAATTAATTAATGTTGGCCTTCCTTTTCAATTGAGTAGCAGTTTGTCCTATAACCGGTGAGTTACCGGTTCGAAACCCTCATTTCGTCTGTCATCGTGTCCCTGGGCAGGATTCTTCCCCTGCTTCGCCTTGTGGTAGTGTCCCCGATTACCCCACTGGCCCCAGTGCATGGTTACTTTTCTGCAGGTGTTTTTTTTTCTTCTTCCCAGGTATATAGGAGCTAGCTGAAAGCCTTTTATCTAAGACTCTGAAATCTTCCTGTAAGTTCAACAAAATAGCAACAGAAGTTTTAGCCTAAGCATGTGTGCACTTAACGCTCCATTTTTCCCACCTTTTCCTGAGATCAACATCTCTCATTGAGGAATCTGACACCATTTGAAGTGGTTGTTTTGGTTTGCTGTGGAGCAGAAGTGAAATTCTAAAGACCACTTGCCCACATTTGAACGTAGCAGACAGGTTTCCTTGGAGGAATAATGGCAGACACCCTTGGGTGAGTTGTAAGATGTGGTTCGTCCACCAGCCTGACAGACCTGGTGGCTGATAAAAATGTCTCTCTGCCAGCACTTGATCCCAGATCTTCCTGTGAGAGGTAGGAGGAACAAGCTGCACTGGGGAAAATGAGGCAGTCTGTCAGAGCTCTAAATATTTCCAGATGCTATAAGGCAAACTGTGGGAACATAGTTGAGAGAAAAATGAGCATCGGGCTAGCTGTGGGACCCCTAAAAGACTATTTTTAAAGTCTACCTTGCTATACTGCTTGAATAATGAATGCTTTTAGAGCAGTAATTGTAATTTCTGAGCTCAGCTTGCAAATAGTGGTTCTTTAGTGTCGGTTTTTATGAAGGTTTCGCAGAAAAATAACAGAGGAAGTTGGTATTTTCAGGTTATGTATTTCATCCAATAATTTATGCTCTCTGTGTAGTTTCTGTGGGTCACTGGAACTCTAAACAGAACTTTTTTCTTAAGTGTCATTCAGTCATAAATATGAGCAGGTAGTACTAGGTTAAAATCATGCAGAAAACCTTAGATATAGACACACACTAAATGTCCAATTCTTTCAAAGTAAAGGTTCACTCGTTGATGTCTAGTTTTATTCATATTTATCCTCAGGAAAATAAACTAATTCATTCCAAGTACATAAGGAAAATGATTCTCAAGGAAAAGTTAGGACACCCTGCCACTCATAACTACTCTGCCCCCTTCAGGCTAAAACAACCTGAGAGAGACTCTATCAGTCTGATGCACATTTGTCCCACTCCTCACTTTCAGCTGTCAGATATTTAAAGAGTTTTTTTTTTTACATCTCATGCCTGTTTCAAGTCGCCCCACAGCATCTCAGTGAATCCCAAGTCTGCAGAAAACCTGCAGACCTGGTTTTCTACAGCCTTCCATTGACCTCTCAGCCAGTCTTTGATGTATTTTCTAGTTTGTTTTGGATCATTGTCATGTAGCAGGGTCTGATTCTGCTTCAGCTTTTATTTCCTTAAGAAAGCTCAGATTTTCTTCGGGTTGCCGCTCTCTGATAAATGGTAGAGTTTGTGATGGTGGGCTGACCAGGTCCTGCTGCAACAGATCATCCCCAAACCATGACAACTGCCAGCTCTGTGCTTCACAGCTGGCAGTTCTTTCTCTGGAATACTGGATCTGGTTCCTGTCCAACATGTCCTCTGTTCTGGTGTCAGATAAGTTTTAGACTCATCTGTCCAAAGAACATTTTTTCAGAAGTCCCGGTCTCTGTCTTTCTGGAAAACTTTACTCTGATCTTCATGTTTCTTTTAAAGAGCAAAGATGTCCTCCTTTCACACCTTCCATTAAAGTAAAACTTGTTCAGTCTCTTTCTGATTTTATTTTAAGAAAATTGTTACTATGAAGGGAAATGCAGGTGAGAAGTAGGAGAAATGAAGAAATGAAAAGGAGTAGAGCATGGAAACAAACAAGAATAGATCTATATGTCATTCCTTTGATGACATATAGGGAAAAAGATTAAAATGAATTAAATGAATCAAATAATGTGACAATATCTATAGGTAGTGTAATCTCCCAAGAAGCACAAGTAGTTTTTCAGTCTTATTAGTATATACAAAAATAAAAATATATGATTTTCTTTTGTACATTTCTGTTGAGAAGCAGAAATGTTCATGTTCATGATTTAGGACATGAATGAGATGTCCTAAATCTCATTCATTAAAAATCTGAATAATCAGGAAGGTGTTCCTGTTGTGAAGCATGTAGCTGAATCATTGAATGTTAACTGAATCAAGTCTGGATCTTGTGAGGATTGAACTTCAACAATCTGGTCCCATCTGTCTGCTGTGTGAAGTAAAGCTGTTAGTCAGCCATATATCATCAGACTTCATCTGAACTGAAGCCAGCAGCAACAAAAGCAACAAAACCACTGGTGCACTTTGAAATCACACCAGTGAGTCACTGACCACCTCTCAGCCCCTGACACCGGCCCCGGCACCCGGCCTTGTAGGCTATCAGAGGAACATGGTTGTTGTTTCTACAGTAATTCCTCTAGGGCCAAACAAACACTGAGAGGGACTAGCTCTGCAGCGGCCCCATGCTTTACTACTGCTGTTGTTCAACATGAGCAACCACACTCAGGTTCTTATCTCACTGTAATGTGTCTCATGCACACCCCCTCACACATATACACACATTATGTTTCTGTATCTTTACAGGGACTTTCATTGGTTTCTATTAATTTCTACAGCCTTACCCTTACCATTAGCAGGACATACCTAACCCAAACCTAACCTAAACTCAATTCACACCATTTGCTCTTGTGGGGACCAGGCATTGGTCTCCACAAAGAACAGTTGGTCCCCTCAACGTAATATGTGTTAGGAAAATGGTTCCTGTATCAAATACAAGGACACACAAACACACGCACACCCACCCCAGCTTTTCTTCCTCTCTGGTTCTCTCAGATTGTGTAAATGATGAAAGTTAAAGTAATACATGGAACCAACAGGGGCATCTGGCCTAATTCCAGTACAGAATGGGATTTCATTAGTTCCTCTCTTCTTCCAGCTGTGTGTTCGTTCATGTGTATGTGTGTCTGCATCTGCGTGCGTGTGTATCTGTGTGTGTCTCACCTTCAGAAATGGTTCTCATTCTCCTCCCGATACCCCTTCTCTGTCTTTAACAACACATTGTTTTCTGTTTGGGCCCACAGTGCCGGCCCCAAAGGAGACAACATCTATGAGTGGAGGTCCACCATCCTGGGCCCCCCGGGCTCTGTGTACGAGGGAGGAGTGTTCTTCCTGGACATCGCCTTCACACCAGACTACCCCTTCAAACCCCCCAAGGTAAGTGGTTCCCTGCTGCTCCGCAGAGCACCCACTGTGTTTAAGCTGCTGCTTTGAACGAAGACGCCGTTGTTGTTTTTTTACCACATACCAAGGTCAAACTTTGCTGGACTATAACTGTCAAAGAAATTATTGCGATAAATGATAATATTGTTTTTTTGAAACCATTTTAAGTAATATGTTGATAATTTCAAAACAATGTTTGTTTGCACTCTTAAAGAGCAATAAAATTAAATTTTGAAAAGAACACTTAACACTGGAACTGGAAAATATGTTAAATATATAAAATCAAACATGACAACCTCAGAAACCACTTACAGCCAAAACATGAATAAAATGGATAATGATGTCCCTGTAAATAAAATTGGCCTTCAAAAAATATTAATCATCACAATGGAAATTAAAATTTTAACTTGCGATTCATTGGTTAATGCAACAGGCTTACATATATACAGTATACACTAGTATATCTCCAAAAGTTAGAATTTTGCATAAAAGTGCAATATTTCTTGCCCGTCAATTTAGAAAGTGAAGCGATCAATTTGCAGAGATTTATTACACATGAAGTAAAATATTTGAAGTGATTGTTTTTTGCTATTTTAATAATGCAGTTTTTAAGTACTGTAGGAAAATATGGCACACACCTCTGCTGACTAATGATCATGAAGTTGGTATATAATTTACAGATTCCTGTTTGCTGTTCAAATCATTGAAATTATTGGTCAAATAAGAACTAAGGTATTGCCAACTAATTGCAGAGTCTCTATTATATTTTGTAGAACATACAAACCAGGTCAGTTTGAATGTGTTACTGACCTTGAGAAAGTTGGCCTCATTTAAGGGCTCTTTCACCATTCATCAAAGACAATATGTGATCACCTCTAGTTCTGTACTTTTCCATATACGGATTGATCAAACCTGAACTGAGCATATCCAAACTAAACAGAGATACTTTAAAACACCCTGTGATTTGTAAAATGTTTACTTCTATTTCAGAAAACACAAAAATGCCATCTTTTTCAATATCAGGCATCAGGACCAGCTCAAATATTGTCCTGCTTGAATGAGTATTTGGGAAACCGTAGCGTAACTAAACTCTGCACTGATTACTGTTTCTTCAAAACTCAGCGTTGTTTTATAAAACCTTTAAGGGGGGAGGGAAATGATTATTCTGATCTAATATATCGTCTTGTCTCTTGACCTAAGCACATCATTACACCTCCAGTCTCTCTGGACCTCTAAAACTGCACAGCTTCATGATGTACCACAACACTTTCTGCTCTAGTTCAGATTTTTGGAGCTTTTGCTGCCAGTTCCCACTGGCACTGCCAAGGAGAAGTGACATCCGAAAATAATTTTCCTTCTGCTCATGCAGGGAAAAGCTGGCAACTGGTTTCATAAAAATTTGAAGACATTTTTCTGGGAGCATTATGTGGGGATCTAAAAAAAGATTAATTTAGCATTAATGCTGCTGAATTGGCAGCAGTGGCTTTTACAGGCGAACCATTCCAGAACACCACAGAGCATTTCTGCAATGTTTACGCTTCACTTCCTGGGAGGAAAGGGAGTGATTTCACATTCTTGTACAGCAAGTATGAAATGGTAACAGTAAAGTTTCTGCTAGCTTTGTTCAGGATTAAAGTGTCTGCAAAATACACCCACTGGCCACTTTATTAGGTACACTCTTTCACAAGAAACACACTGGCTAATCATATGGTAGCTCTTTATTTTTAGGAATCTAGACATGGTGGAAATGACTTTCTACTGAGCATCAGGATAGGAATCAAAGAGGATGTAAGGAACTTTTAACGCAGTATGGTTGTTGGTGCCTGACAGGCTGGTTTTAGGATTCAGCCAGGAATACTAATGAACCAGTGAATGGACCTCCCAGAACCAAAACCAGCTGTGTTTACACTGCAATCACTGGAGACACTCACTGCACTCAGATGATCTCTATTCCCATCATTAGCTGTGTTTCCACTCACCATGTAATTGCGCAAATTGAAACTGCGAAAATCAATTTGATTAATGGAAACACCCCAAATTTTGAAAAAAAAAAACCCTCAGGTTTTTTGATAAAAGGTTTTTGCACCAGGATGAGATGGTTTTTCAGCCGTATCGAAATAGATGTATTTCATCACTGAAATGGACACACTTTCTCTTGCATCACATGAGTCAGCAGCTGGATTTTACTACTGGTGGAAATGACAACAGGAAGTAGTAGGAGGATGAAGTTTTTTTTCATTTTTTAGAAAATTTGCAGCTGGCTCCCCCAAGAGACCTCACAGAATCACAGTCTAAAAAGTTGTGTGTCAGTCCAACGTGTTGAATCCATAACTCTCCTGAAAAATTACTAATTACAATCTACCCAAAATGCCACACACATAGCTGCTTCCAAGAAGGCGGGGCTCGTTGCTGCAACCCCCTTCCGTTGTGAGCACTAGTGATATATTATGAGCACTCGTATCATGGCAGGATTATGACTTCTTATATAACTGTTTACATCTGTTGCTGACATGATTTTTAATGACTTATTGCATAAGCAATCTTATTCACGTGTGATTTTAATTTTATGTCTTATTCAATGAAAACACTGTAATTGCAAAATTGTTTTTTTGACCATTGCAGAATATAGACAAATGTTTGCGCACATTTGTAATGGAAACACAGCTTTGTAATTCGACCAGAACCAGTTGGCTGGACCACTGTTGAACTAGGTCAGTCATTTTAAAGGGGGTGAATATTATGCAGTTAAATATTTTTATTTAAGTGTCATAATTTTATAGAAATCAGTTTTCATTTGACATAAAAATATATTTTTTTGTTGTTGTAAATGTACTTGTCAAATAAAAACAATTGTTGATCATAATTGATTTGTAAAAACAATAAAAATGGAAAACATTCACAGGGGTGAACAATTTTCAGAAGTACACCATGTTGCCTAAAGAGACAGCATTGAGTGAACTCTGGACAGTTTTTCTTCTTGGTAAACCAATTCCTCACATGACCTGGATATTTTGGGCCAGTCAGAGACATTACTGAGACATTTCTTGTTGGGTTGCCTCCCCCTGTTCCACTGGCTGCAGCATTCAGCAGCCTTTGATTTCCTTCCAGTCAACCTGTGGGTTTCATGTCTGTCTTTTGCTGATGCAATTGTGTGTTCGTATTTACACAGTGGGCTGGCTGACAGCAGTTGCCACATCCCCTTTGTTTCAAGTTCTGCTTCTTTTGTTGTTCAAAGTTTTTGTTTTATGCTATTAGACATTCTTAATTACATCTGTTGGTTAAACTGAGACATTTTAAAATAAAGGACAAAGGACATCTGGCCATGCAGCAGACCAGGGCAGTGTCCTTGGGGGTTTAGGGTATTTAGCTTTTTCAAACTGCTGTTCATTTCTGTTTTTGTGCTTGAAATGCTGAGCAAACTGAGAAGCAGGAATGTTTTTCCTGTATATCTTTTCAGATAGGGGTCTTCTCATATTGACCCCATGTGAACTGACAGAAACATGTAATGCTTAATTTTTTTTCTTCTTTTATAAATCAACATGTACAGATGCAGACAAATGTGCTTGTCTTCTTACATCCTTTTGAAATGATTAATTTCTCCTGAAGTCAGTTAAAAGCAGCTTTATAAACCAACTCTGCCTGTGTTTAACATGTGAACAAAATTAAGAAGTTAATTTTACCTTATAAAATCAATTTATTGATTTTATAAGGTAAAATCAAGAAATTTTACCTTATAATTTTACCTTACAATTTTACCTTTTAATATGGAGTAAACAGATTTATTGGTTCCCCTAAACGGAATGGATCCTTGCATCATTGTCATATTTAACCTTAATTAATATCACAGATACATTCAAGCTTTTGATCAGAGATCCATCTTACTTAAGAGGGAATAGATTCTGGACAAATGTGAAAGCCCAGGAACTCAGAATGAAATTCATAGATGTCCATGTTCAAAGTGAAGACTCCAAGATCCTCTCCAAGCAGCTTCATGGTTCTGTGTTTACTGTTGCTAATACTATTGGAAAGTCTAAGGTTTCTAGTTCTGCAGCCGACCAGCCAGGAAGTAGAAACAAGAAGAAATATAAATAATAAATAATTAAGACAGATAGTATGAATGGTGGATTGGAATCAAGAAAACCATCCAAAACTATACAGAGTGAACTCCAAGACCAAGTTATGGAACTTTCTGTTGGCACCGTCCATAAAACCATAATAGATTCTGGTTTCATTCACTCATTCACTTTCTTTTGAATCTATGGAAAAACATCCCGAAGAAACCCCAAAAAAGCCAAACTGGAATTCACCATGTCTGATACACAATTCCATCAACTGTAGAGACATCACAGTATTTCTGTAGATCACAGGAGTTAGACGTGTACTGGAAGTCTGAAATGTACAGAGTGAAAAGGAATGGTGAGGGTACAGTGCCCTGTGGTTCTCCTGTACTTCTAACCACCTGGTTAGACACACAGTCGTACAGTCTCACAAACTGTGGTCTGTTTGTCAACCTCAGTTTGTGAGACTGCACAGGTCTTCTGGACTCTGCTAACCAAAGTTTACAGTTAAAACACTTTTACTGAGTTTTGGTCTAAAACAATGTACATCCCAGTGAATCATTTGCACACAAAATGAAGAGTCTTGATTAAATGTTAAAAATCAAGTTAATAAACAGAACTTGGAAATAAGTTGAAACAATAAAATGAGACACCAGAACTTAAGACCTAAGTTCTGGCATCTCATTTTTTGATAATCAGGTGAAGGTATGCAGAATTCTGGTGCTTTTACAGATGAATAATTACATTTATCTGGGTCTCAATAATATATTCAATTCCTTAGGTGTGGGGGCAAGAGGAGCTTCTTAGGTGAAGAATAGCATAAAATAATTGAGAACTACTAGTTTACAGTGACCTTGGACCAGGGAAATTAAGAAGAGATGAACAATGGGACAGATTTGAGGGAAAAATGTGTTGAGGGAAAGCATTTCTTGTGAGAGCGCAACCTGATGATTTACCAGGAGATAATTGTACCATATTGTGCAATGAGGGTACTTCTGACAGCTTTAACGTCTTGATGCAGAGCATGGAGGCTGTAGTGAACTCTCTGTCACACCGGACCTCCTGTCGCTGATGGTGTAAACCCACATGTAGGTGGTTAGCACAAATCAGTCATCACGGTCTGCTTTTTGAAATCACTATACCTTAATTGCACTCATTCCTGTTTGTGGTTAATGTTGATTTCTGAGCAATCAGTAAGATGACTCATTAACTTTCTTTTGAGCCCTTCTCTGCTATGTATGCCTTTATGTATTACTGCTTTGCCTTGCTGTGTCTCAGCAGCACAGTTGGACAACATAAACCAGGATCAGTGTTGACAAGCCAAGTAAAACTAAACCAAAGCTGTAGTAAAGTTGACACCATCCCTGTATTAAAATAACATTTTTCCCACTCTGTGATGTTAAATCAGATCTGTTTGTCAGGTCGGCTTGCCAAAATGATTTCTGTTTCTTAAAGTCAGAATAATGGGAGAGAGTTTTTTTTTTTCTACTTTCTTCAAATTCATAAGTTGAGCTACAATAGTTGGTGGAGTTTTGGCAGATTCTTCCTCACAGTGTGTGTGAGGATGGCAGTTTGTTGCCACCTTCCTCATACACACCTTTTCATTTTGGCTCAAGCATTCTCTAAAGCAGGGGTGGGCAATCCCAGTCCTCTAAACCCGGTGTCCTGCTGCTCTTAGATGTGTCCCTGGTCCAACATTGAACAAATAACTGAATCACCTGCTCTAAGTGCAGTCAAGTTCTCCAGAGTCCTGCTTATGACCTCATTATTTGACTCAGGTGTCAAAATATTGAGGTGGCACCTTAAAGTTGTAGGACACTGGCCCTCCAGGCCCAAAGTTGAAGGCCCCTAGTCTAAAGGGTTAAAGTCAGGGCTTTGTGATGGGTTTGTGATGGTCACTCCAAAACTTTGATTTTGTTGTCCTTAAGCCACTTTGTAACTAATTTGGCAGTATGCTTATTGTCCATTTCGAAAAGCCTGTTCCTCTCCTCGCCGGTGGTGGCGCTGCACCAAGAACCACTGAAGGAAATAAGATGAAAACTTCTGAAGAAGACACTGAACACCACTTCCTTCTCCATGAAATGGAAGCAAAAATGGAGTGGCATCAGATTGTTAGCGGTGGGAGGATTTCTCTCGTCTTTGGTATATAACATTTCTCTAGACTCCTGAGATTGTTTTGGTTTTTATTTGCTCAGAATGTAGTCCACTTCCTGTTTTTGGAGCAGCCTCCATTTCACCTGGCATTCATATATGCTTTCAAACCACACCAGAGTTCACTTAAACCAAACTCAGACTGAGTTGGCTTCTTTGGTCCACATCAGTGTTCGACTAATTCATACCTCCCTAAACCAACCAGACTATCCAGGCAAACGAAGTGGAGTTGGATTAAAGTAGAGTAAACAGGGCTGCTGTGAATGCATCCTTACACAGGTGTATTAAGAGAAAGTTTGATGTGTATTGTATTCCTCTCTGTAGCCCAGTGGATTTGACCTTCAGTCGTAAGCCCACCCAGAAGCTGTTCCAGAGGAGCCTGTCTCCTGCTCCAGGAGCTACTTCCCTGTCTGTCTGTGCAGACGGGAAGCTGAGCTCATCGAAGCTTTTGGCCTCCTGCTGTCTTGTTTTTCCAGTGAGGCTGTGAGATGTGCCATCCAGCAACTCGGGGGCCAATCAGACAGCAGCAGCTGCTCCCTTCACTGACTCACTCACTGATATTAGGATGAAGGAAACAGTTGATTGACACCAATACACTTAGGTGGAGGCTGAGGACAAAAAGGACATTACATACACAGGTCTCCTTCAGACCCTCAGTGGCTGAGGGATTATCCTCCTCTAACATTACATCCCTCCAGTGATTTATTTTGTCATGCCTTTGACCTAAAGCACAGTTTTCATATCGTTTACCCTTTGAGACATGCATATTGTTTTCAAACGAGGTTGTTTAACACTCCATGGAGCGCAATGAAGCAAGCGTGGCTCAATCTGTTACCTCCTGTTTTAACCTAAACTGTTTTCATCTGTCTTATTGTTACAGTTATCAGCTGTGATTCTGTTTGGTTTATTTTTATTCCGTTTGTCCAGATGACTGCGGAGTGTGTGTATCGGGTAGGAAGAGGACTGAGAGAGCACCTAACGTAGATTTGTGGTTGATCCCTGAGCTAAAACCAGAGATTATTAAATATGTTTTTTATCTAATTATCTTAATCTAAACTCACATTTTACACAGCTGTTAATTTTATTTGTTTGATGAAAATGTGATAGAAAAATTTGTAAATGATAGTTGGAATAAAAAGCTAGTTTTAATACGTTTTTCTGTGATTTTATTTCCTTAGAGCTGCACAGTGTATAGATTTGCAATCTTTATTGCAGCATCACTCTTTACTTAAACAAGCACTTAGTTGAAATTAAGGGTGCGTTTGCAGCAGCCCTGTTTAGTCTGCTTTAATCAAACTCCAGTTGGTTTGGTAGAAAGTCTGGTTGGTTTGGTTTGTTTGACACAGAGGAGTAAAAGCAAACTGCTGCAGCTGGAAAAAAAAAATGTTGCAACCAAGTGTAGCGGACTGTGAAGTGTAAAACACCCTGAGCATAGACCAGTCACTATTATGAAGTGTATACCATTGTTCTTAAAAGTTTCAGTTTTAAAGTCACTAAGGTATTTTCCTGGTGTAGCTCCAGTAGTTCCAAGTCCTTTAAATGAAATGTATTGATGACTTCACTGTCATTTCTTTCTTTTACTGTGTGGAGCATAGAGTCTGGTTCCTCCAGATCTCAGGATGGCACAGCACAGCCATGTTTAACACGCTCAAACTCATGTTTAAATCAAACGTCTGGTCGTTCCATTAGAGACTACTTCACTGCTGTTGTATACATAATTCTCTATGTATTTAGAGAATTAAACAAATATGAATAGTTTTTTTTTCAATTAAAACTATTCCCAGCTGATATGGCCACTGTCTATAATATGATAATCAAACATTTTGTATTGAGTAGGAAGCAAACTGTCCAGAGACAACAAATCCTAAACTAATATAGCATTAGGAAATGCATCTGTATAAAATAATGATGTGAAATGTACAGGAAACTGTAATCAGATCTTTTTTCAATATTAAAATCCCTTCATTTTTGAATCAATTTCTGAGCATCCTGTTGCTGAGAGCATGTGATGTTGTCAGGTGTAATAAGTGGAAGTTGTTGTTATGGGCTGCATTCTTAACGTTTGACACTTATTTTGAAGTAAACAGGAAGAAAAAATTAGGGTGTTTTTGGTAATGATTCATTTGTAATAAAAGTTTTTCTGGGAACTGCAGGTACAGATGTTTTCTATTAGCATGGTCCTGGTTCTCTCCACAGTGAGGATTGTTGGGAGTGAAAGCATGCAGCAGCCGAGGCCAGAGGCTTAGGTTCCTCCATATTACTGAAGGGATGCTCCATCAGACTTAAAGCTGTTGTTACGCCTAGGCAGCATCATAATCTATTAGCATCAGACATGATGGGATTATAGGCTGTTAATGAGACCGCACAGCGAGCCAGGGATGGCTTTCATGGCTGCCAGCGTTGGCACAAGAGAAACGGTTCACACACGAAACGTAAAGTCCAGCTGCAGTCTGCTCTCATCAGACACCCTGCCTGCCTCTCACTGTCCTATTCCCTGTCCTGTACTCAGTCCCATTCCCTGTCCCGGCTGCCTGTCATCAGTTTCCTACCTGGGAAACTGATGACAGGGCTGGGTTTTGAACAGCAGGTTGATTTGTTTCTCCTGAGGAGAAGATGTGAAGGAAGGAATGGAGGAGGAGCTAGCCTGTCAAAATTAGCAGTCATAGGGAAGTGGAGAGGTCAAAGGTGACTCTTTAACAATGCGGTGCTCTGCATGCTGATGTCAGGATCTGCTGTGCTCTGTTTACTTCAGATCCCCAGGGACCATTAGCTTCACCTTCACACTGCGGAGTACGAGGTGTGTGTCATTGACTCGGAGGCAGCAGCCTTTCTTGTCCACAGGGGCCCTTTACTTCATCTGGCTTTAGCTGTGCAGGTTTTTCTTGGAGACATGTAATCTTGAGTTATTTGGACAGATTGGACCTTTTGTGACCAAGTGTCTTCTTCCTGTTTGCATCTGAAGTAAAGTCCTGCAGGTTTGCACTAAGAAGACTCCTTCCTCTAATCACGGCCTCTGTGTGTCATCAGGTGACGTTCCGCACCAGGATCTACCACTGCAACATCAACAGCCAGGGGGTTATCTGCCTGGACATCCTGAAGGACAACTGGAGTCCTGCACTCACCATCTCCAAGGTCCTGCTGTCCATCTGCTCCCTGCTCACCGACTGCAACCCAGGTGAGAGCCTCGGCTCCCTCCGACCAGCCTGACTCACATGTTCTCTGTGTTGATTATGTTTTTACTGATGCTGCAGCCTAAAAGTACTGATTTTTCAGCACCTTTTTTTCAAAAAGTTGCAAATTATTTTAAATTGTATTCTTTGCACAAAAGAAATTGAAATTTCTGCACACAGTCTTCACAAAACAGGCAGGATTTTGACATAGCTAATATTTAAAGTGCAAATAACATTTTTCGTAAGGTGCTTCATCACCTTAAGACAAATCAGATTATGTCCTGAGAGGTCAAAGTGCAAAAGAAGAATTCCTTATTGGTCATTCAAGTTAACATGAACTGTTAACACAGTAGAAGCAAATCCTACTAAACATTTTTGAAGAAAACAAAAGGCAAATGTTGGTGTTTAGTGTCGCACATGATTTCATCTTGCAGGTTCAGTTGTGAACACTTTGTGAAACAGGAAGTTAAATGAGAAGGGGGCTGAGAGGATTGGTCATAGTTTAGCAAAGTAGCAGTGATTGGTCAGATAGGAAGGAAACTGAAAACATGAAGGTCAGAGTTGTGGAAAAGTTGTAATGACTGATGAAAATAGCCAGTCTGGGGAAAATTTGTGAATGTTGGGTGCGTTTGCATTAATAGTTGTGATCACAACTTCCTGTAGTGACTGATATTTTCTCTCCAGTCTGGCTCTGTCCAGACAGAGCTCCACTGCACTGTAACTGTAATCTGGCATCAGTGGATATTTACTCCAGAGGAGACGGTAAACCTCGTGTTGGTCTCTTTGACTCCCTTACTTCCATTTACACATTGATCCTCTGATAATGTGACCTCTGACCCCTCCCAGTGAGCTCTAAGCAGCTGAACTGGAAACGACCGTCTGTTTGAAACAACACTGCTGGTGTTCTTTAGTGAGTCTGCATGAGAGGCAGTGAAATGAGACACCAACAGGCCTGAGATCCTGAACAGAGCCATGAAGGCCTCAGGTCCACTTCAGTAGCAGCAGGAGCCTGCAGTGAGGAGAGGACTTGATTAAAAATCACCCAGAGCTGCTCAGGGGTTCTCAGTCTGGAAACACTTTGGGTTTAATTTCTAGATTTTCCAGGACTAAATAAAAATTAAGTTTAAAAATCTGGACAACAGACTTCCACAATGCCCTGCTTCGTATCTGAACATTTTTTCATCCTTGTCTTCTCTCTTATGTGCTTCCTTCATGTGTTCCTTTCTTCCTCCTTTTACTTCTAGTTTGTTCTTATGTTCTTTCCTTCCTTGTGGCTTTTCTTGATTTCCTAATGTCCATCCATCCTTCTGTCTTTTCTTCCTTGTGTCTTTCCTTAATTCCTTGTGTCCTTTGTTTATTTTACTCTCCCTTTCCATGTTTCGAACAGACTTATTAGCAACAAGCATGACTGGTAGGCCTGTCAGTAGGCCAATTTTCTGGATGATAAAATGTCCCAGAAAAAATATTATTGTAATTTTGAGATAATTTTTATATAGTAGTAATAATAATAATAATGCAAGTACACCCTGCCAAAGTTCAAAATACTTTAATTTATAAAGAACATTTAACACTGGAACTGCAAAAATTTTAAATATTAAGTGATGTTAAATGGGAGCATCTCTTTAGTGAATTGTCCAAATGAAAATGATCAAGTTCATTTAATTTATCATGTGATTAATTAATTAGTTTATCATATCAGGGTTAGCATGTGTTTGCTGCATAATGTAGGTTCTTACCTTCTTTATCAGCTGTAATGTCAGTGCTCTGTTCAGCCTTGTTGTCATGGGAAACAGTTTTCTTCCCCATGTTCCCTCTGTTTAAACGGCTCCTGATATTGAGCTTAACTAAGTTTGATCCACCCAGAGCTACCTGGGCTTCCTGAACACCACCCAGAGGACTGTTACCAGCCTGACTCAGCAGGATTGGTCAGAACCAATGAAGATGATGAGTTCAGTTGTGTATAGATAAGTCCAGATGCACAACTTCTCTTTGCATCTTAACTTATTTTCCTCTAAGAAGAAGCCGACGGTCCAGTAACGTTCTATAAAGCTTTAACTTTGTGTCTGGGATGTCTTCCTTCCGTCCCTGCCGCTGAATTAATATTTAACTGGGACCTACTAGATAAACACACTCCAGTAAGCGGCTAGCAGCGTTCACTGGGCACACATCAACATTTAGAAAGTTAAAGAGTGTCATTATGGCCCGCTTCTGGAAGAGTTGGGCTTTATTATGGAGCAGGTAGCATCACCACTGGCCTGGTCCTGAGCTGCCCATCCACCTTCTGTCTACTGCTCTAAAGTCAAGCACTGAGTGGCAGGGGAGGTAAGAGCTGAGGCACGGGGACGATCTGAAGTGATGGCTGAATGGAATGAGAACGCTGAGTTCTTTTTGTCCTCTCTGTGATAAACTAGGCAGCTAAATGAGAACTGGGTTTTCTCTCCTCCTTAATGAGTTTAGATCCTGTTCAGATCCACTTAGATCATTCTCTAAGTCAATAACTTAATGAATGATGTTTGTTTTTTTTTACTAAAAGCATAAAACAATTTAGTAAATTATTTTCTGTTTACCTGCTGAGGAATAATTTAAACATTAAATATTTTAACGGATTGCAATACTACCGTACTAACAATTAAATATTAAACACAGTCAGTGTGAAAAGAGGCCCTATTTCTAACAAAATATTCTGTATTTTCAGATAGTTGCGCTGATGTATGGTGACTTTTGTTACTTGATCACAGATTATAACTTTATCAGGTAAGGTTGAGGCAGCAGTGAGAGCTACTGCCACTTGTCGGTTGGAGTTAGCATCACTTAAACCCAAAGTTTTTGACCGTTTTTGCAGAAAATTTAGAATAAAGTCACAATTATGCATTGGCACAAAAAAGTGGAGGTACTGATTGATGTAGTTGGCAGTATATATAGATATAATCTGCTTTAATGTGACTGATAAAATTATTTTTCAGTACACTGCTGTTCCACATAGAAAGCCTCAGTGGGCCGGACTTGACCCCTGAGCCTCGAGTTCGACACGTGGTTTAGATTAAAGCAGATTCAGGTGATAAACTGTGAAAGCAGCCGTTGCCATGGTGACCCTGGTGTTTGTTTTGCAGCGGACCCCCTGGTGGGAAGCATTGCCACACAGTACCTGACCAACAGAGCCGAGCACGACAGGATAGCCAAACAGTGGACCAAACGCTACGCCACATAGAGCCGCTCTCACCCCAACGTCACGTCCAACACTTCCTGTCCTCCGGCTCTACGGAATCATCCAACCCCCACCTACACCCCCACCCCGCTGACATATGAACTGTTCTTTGTTCCATGCTGACTTGAAAAGCTTCTTTTTATACAAAGAGTCTATTGGGATTGTATTTTCCAATACACTGAATGTTGATATGGTCATGAAAAGCTTTAATACTGTTATTGTTCTTGTTGATGTTGCTGTTCTTAATGCATTGTTTATACCATGGTTGCCACTCTGGTCATGTCCTTTATTGAAACGTGTGTGCGTGTGTGCGTGGGTGGGCGGGTGTGTGTGTGTGTGTACTATCCATGGGTCATGTGATGTAAAAATGTTCATACTGAGTGAGCGTGTGTGGGGGTGTGTGTGTGTGTGTGTGTGTGTGGGTGTGGGGGGGTGGGTGTGTGTGTGTGTGTGTGTGAGTGTAGTTTTCTGTTTCCGGTCAGTAATAGTGCATGGCGTCTGGATGTATGTTCATGCAGTGTCGTCATGGTATCCGTTGTGTTCCTGCAGACTTGTGGCATGGATTGAGCTCATCATCATGTATGACATTAGGTGTTAGTTTGCTGTACATTTATTGCCTTGTGGGAATACATAGTGAATTAAACACTGGCTGTAATGTGACAGTCTGTCTCTGTCTGCTGTTTTTCTTCCAATTGGCTCGTCTCCGAGCCCACTTCCTGTCTGAGATGAGCCGTTACCGGCTCATCTCAGAGGAGAGACTGATTTAGTGGTGAAACCTTTCACTTTACTTGGATTATTTGCCACTGCTTCATATTTATGTTCTGCTGAATTGACTTGGTGCTGCTGAGTCACGCAGCAGCTGAAGCTGTCCTGGACTTCAGTCCCACGGTTACGTAACAGGTTTTCCCACGTCCTGTCCGCTCCGTCTGGTGCGCCTCAGGAAAAACCAATTCCTCTCATTCCATTCAAAAAGTCAAACCCATGTAGAGGTTTAGTACACTGTGACTTTGTTTAATTCTCTTCTGCTGAGGATTATGGCTTAAAGCTGATGAAATCTCTGAAATTCAGTTACTGTGAGAATTACTTATGACCAATTTTATACTAACTTAACATAGAAATACATTGCTGTCACCTAAAGCACCATGGGGTAGAGCAGAGACCTGACAGATGGCATGATGGGTTAGAATCTGGCTGTTCACAGTTCTTTAGCTAAACATTTCTATGGAAAATTAAGTTTAAGAAAAAAATCTAGCAGAGAAACTTGCACAAGTAACAATAATTGCAACAGTGAGACGATTGCCAGAATTGAAACAAACCATTTTAAAGCTGCAGTATGTGACTGTTATTAAAACAAAGTTGTTGTTTTTTTACAATTATGAAACCTGGTTGTATCCTGACTGTATAGAATGAGTGAGACAGATAACCTGTGAAAAAAATTTAGTTCCTCTGCTTCCTCCTTGGTAAGTTAGTTCTCCGCCGTTAGCACGCTGGGCAGCATAGTTGAGCATGACTGACAGCGCCAGTGAAGATTGAGAAAGTGGAGATGTAGACGAGTATTTACTCATCTCTAGTTAAGAGAGCTGCTATAGACCATTTCATTTGTTGTCTATAATAAACAGAAAAAGTCATCTAGAAGATTTGTTCTGCTGCTTCTTTATTCAAAATTTCAAATTTTCCCCATAAGGCAGCAAGAAGAAATGTGTTGAGAAGAATTGAATTGAAAAAAGCAACTATTGAGCGAGGAGACACACACTGGGGTTTAATGCGGACTGTGTGCGTGTGTGTGTGTGTGTTGCACTAAACAAACTCACACTTGCTGATGACCCTCTTCACAGCAGCCACACTCGCCTTGTTGTGAGCAGGAGGCGCCGCTTTGCTGTGGTTTCACTCTCTAACCGCCTTGCAGAATCAGCAGAGTGGAGCAACAGTGGCAGAGTTAATTATGGTTGACACATCAAGAGGAGGAGGGGACAGAGTGAACCTCCCTCTCCCCTCATCATCCTCCCCGTGCTGCAGCAGGAAGACTGGAGCAGAAAAGGAGAAGTCTTTCATGCTTGGATGATAGCGTAACATTTGCAGAGAGGTCGCAGACCGATGCTTGTGGAAAGGCCAGGGTTGGTCTGAGAATGAACCGGAGACATGTCTGCATGAGGAGCCATGATCTGTTCCACATGAACGAGTCAGTCACTCAAATTTCCACAAAGGAAGTTTTTTGGTGGTGCCATAAAAAAGTATCCCCATCCCCCGCCTTTTCCAGATTTGTTCGGGTTTTGCTCATCAAACAGAAGTGTTTTAGGTCCTCAAACAAAGAAAACCTGAATGATTACTAGCTATGCTTTGTAGAATTGTTTCAATTCAGGCATCTCAGGTTGTTTACGTCCAGACTATGACTAGACCTTCTGCTGTTCTTCTTCTCTTTTAATAGACAGCCCTGCTGCTAACAGGCTGCTGTCAGAACTACATGTCATGAGGTTTTAATCAAAATGCAATTTCATCTCTTCACCACTTCGGGTTATTATTTATATTGCTCTTGTTAATGAAGGCATTTGTCAAGCTTTGATTGTTTTTTTAGTTATTTTATTGAGATTTGATGTGATAACCCTAAAGTAATTGTGAGTATGAAGCTTACTTACTTCCACTCAGCTCCTCTCAGTCCATGATCTGCTCTGTCTGTCTACAGATGAAGATTTTCCCTCCATTCCTCTACATGAAACGGCTCAATCTGATTGGATGGAGAATATCGGTCAACATCAGTTTTCAGATCTAGCCACACATTCTCAGTTAAAATTAGGTCTGAACTTTTACTGGGCCATCCTGACATAAGAGTATTTTTTTTTTTTTGCTAATATTGGATTCTTCTGTTATTTATAATCTTACAGTGAGATGACGCTGCAGTAGAAGGTGTGGGGTTAAAGGAGAAAGCAGCTCCCGCCTGCAGGCTCAGTCTCTGCTCAGATCTCCTTCTCATCACAGAATCTCATCACTGAGTCCTAATGACGTCCTGTGAGCTGCTGGACCGGCACTTCCGGTGAGAGCGGGCACGCTGCCATCCAGCGGTGGCGTTAAGTTCTCTCTCCAGAGTTGTTAACCAAAACACCGGAAACAGTACGTACCCAACTCAACAAAATAAAAGCAGACAACTATCACTCGATTCTGTTAATCACAAACAGGAAATAAATGATTTTAATCATTTTTGAAAAAACAAAACAAAAAAAAACATTTGCTGGCATTTTTCAATACCTCCAAAGTCACAATATTTTTTATTTGATTATGTGTTTTCTGTTAGAGAAAAAATATTACTATAGTAGAGGAACTAAATATATAGGTTTTCAGATTTCATATCTATATTACCTTACATCTTTCAGTCCAGAGCCGGACAGAGGCAAAGGTAAACTAATTGAAGAACCTGCTGACCTGGGTCTCAGCACAACTAAGGGCCAAATGACAAATTCACCACTTCTACACGTTCTAATCAATTTGATTTATTGTCTGAAAGCTTCACTAATGCCAAACATTTTTGCTTATTAATCTTCACATGTATATCAACTTCAGTTTCATCCTAATCTTCATCTTCTATAGGCTTTAATTTGATTCCAGTCAACCCCCTTTGCAGTTCTAACAGCTTCAGCTCCACAAGGTTTAGGAGGTTCTTTATTTTAACAAAACTAACAACCCATTCAAAAATGTAAAAGTGAGGTCAGATAGTGATGTTGGACAAGACAGCCTTGCTTGAAGTCTCATTAAGTTTGGGGGACTGTAGCTAATGTATCTGCAGATCAGTGTGTGCAGTGCACCTCAGCATCCCTCCTCTGGGATTTTACATAGTGGGGCTTCCACACCATTCGCTGTGGAGCTAAATTGAAAACACTACCAAAGGCGCTACAGAGTACAGCACAAATAAGGAGTTTTCAGAAGTTTAACCTGTAAGTATTTTATGCAATAAACCAACATTAGAAATAAACTGTGTGCTGAGAAAAAGAGTGGAGCAGAAAATGATGAAGATCCAGTGATTCTCTTTGACAGATTCAGTCAAAGAGATTCAGTCTCTTTGACTGAAGAGATTCAGTCTCTTTGACTGAATCTGTCACAGCTCCAATGCTCAGCAGTTTGGTTGAACTTTGACCTTGGCAAGGGCAGCAACCCATGGAGCTCTGGGCAGCCAGACTTCACACAACACAGCTTTTTCATAGCAAAAAGCATCTATCTACCTAAGACTACAACTGAGCAAATCATTTGTGAGGATCTATTCAGTGTACAATAATACATAAATAAATCCTGAAGATTATTTTTATAATAGCTGTAATAGAGTAGAAGCATTTAAAACACGTAAGGATAAAATGCACTTGATGTATTTATTTACAGTTTTATGTAAAATATCAGCAGAGTAAGTGTTTAATTCTGACTTATTTCTTGGATTGTGGCCCTTTTGGCCTTCCGTACAGAAAACACTGTAGCACACTGTGCTTCTGTTACTATAGGAAAGTAGGCAGAACTTTCCATCTTTTATTTTTTAAGAAAACTCTTTTCCTTTCTGTTGCTGCTCTCTGCAAAGTGCCGCAGATGTTCGGTGTTGTTTCTGGACCCTCACAGATGATTGGCTCAAGTCGTCATGCTTTTATTTGTCAGAAGTTGACCGGAAGTTCCCCGTCTTCTCATTAAAGTATTCTGACAGTGGTGCGTCCAGGCGGCGGAGGCACACACAAAGAAAGGTATCTAAAGCCATATATTAATATTGCTGGTGTTGTGAGATGCTGGACTTTTCGACCATGTTCTGACTGTAAACATGTCCGTGTTCGCGGCGGCGGACGGTTCGGATCCGGTCCATCCTGTGTCTGGCTGCCCGCACTCAGATCAGCTGCAAGTCGACGGCTGTAGCCGTTCAAACGTATTTATTTCCGTACGGTTTGTTTGGTTTGTGTGTCGTGGTGAGGGTCGGAGGTGTTAAAAGCTGTCTAATTGGACCGGAACGACTTCCCGAACCACCACAGGTGAGAGTTTAAAGGCGACGTCGCCCTGTCGAGCTCTCCTTTCCTCCGCCTCGACCTGCTCCTCTCAGCAGGCAGCGGAGGGCTGATGTTCGGCCGTGTATCCCTCCGTGGTGTAGACCAGAACCACCAGGCCCAAACGCCGTACCGCTCCACCGAATGATCCCCCTTTGTCGCAACCCGTCCAGGCTGAAAATCCCGGCGAGCGTTAGCTGGGGTTCATGTAGAAGGAGAACGAGGCGTTCATGACGTGGGAACCGGCGGGTTCAGTTGGCTGTTCCCGTCCGGTCCATTCCTGGCCGTGGAAGCGGCCCACTTAGGTTCCCAGCTGACCTCCAGCAACGATAATATAAATTGCGTGTGCAGGAGAACCAGGCAGGACTGGCTTCACTCAAACCAGAGCAGCCAGTCTGCGCAGACCTGATGGTGCATTCAATGACCAAAACCCAACTGAAGCACGACTTGAAGTGTGAGGCTTCTCACCAACCCAGAGCTTGAAATCCAATATGGTTGCCGAGCTTATAAATCTCCTGATGGCCTCAGTGATTATGAAACTTAACTCCAACTTACTTACTGTCACACACTGCGTACTGTACAACCTGTTGCTATCCACCTTATTCCTATAACCTATGATGTTTTGCATGAATTGTGTGCATCACTTCTTGCTGGCTCTCTAAGGCTGAGTGAAAATAAGGATTTAAATGTGGGAATATCAGTGTTTACCATTTAAAAGCTGCAGTATGTAACTTTTTGAAAAAACATGAGTTTGTATATTTGTTAAAACTATCACTATGTTGTGACAGTATAATATGAGAGAGAATCTGAGAAAAGATTGAGTTCCTCCCTGTGGCCCTACTGCCATCTGCAGAAGTACAGCGTTCAGTCAGAACAGCCAAGCAGAGAGAGGAGGGTCTTAGCGCTGTCAATCAAGCTCCTGTACACACAACTAAATGGAAAAATGTGCTAATGCAGAGAAACAACTTAACGTTCTAGGTAAACTGTTCATCTGCCATCATTGGCGACCATGCTGTGGGGAACTAGCTGTGGCGTAGCAGAGAGCAAGGAGGAGGGTGTGAGCAACGTGTACACAAGGGTGATTGACATTGCTAAGACCTTCCTCCAGGCTTTGATTGGTTGATTTTGTATTTCTGCAGATGACGGCACAAAGAAAAGGCGGAGGAGCTCAATCTTTTCTGTCTTATATTACACTGTAACAACTTTGTAACAGTTATAAATAACATGCAAAAATAATATGCAGCAGTATGCAATAAAGTTATATACTGCTGTTCTAAGGGCCCGACACACGGAGGCGACGTCGCTCCCCCTGCATTCCTTTCCTGTAGAACTTGTGCAGTGAGGCGACAATCATCTGCCCTCTTCCAGCCAAGCAACCTGTGAAATTTGTTGATGTGAAATTTGGAACCCAACTCACTGATTTTTGCATTCCAAACATCAGTTCCCAGATTTTTGGAATGCAACTCCTAATTATTCATGGAAAACCTGCCTATCTGTTCATTTTTCATAAAGCAATCTGAAATATTTCAAGACAAAAAAGCTTGGGAAGCTAAGCTATCTGTCTAATTCTACTGGACACGCTATTGGCCGGTGTTAGCAAAGCAGCCAATCTGGTAGGGTTTATTTTTCTTGGTTATGATTGGACATACTCTTCGGAATGTGGCTCGTTGGCCTCTTCAGTAGTGCTAATACAATTGTCACTGTCTGTATTAATGCTTATTGAGGTATATTTGTTGTTACAGAAGGGAGCTCTAAGTGTATAAACGGGGCTCCAGTCCGTTTATTCCTTTGACTTGTCGACAGATGGTTTTACATGGAAACATGAAAACTTTACTCTGTGTTCCTGCTGGCCCCCAAGGCTCGGTATGTCGGATGAAGATTCCCGTGCCAGCACAAGCTCTTCCTCCTCTTCATCTTCCATTCATCTTCAGCAGCAGCAGCAGGAAGTAAACCCCTCAAAGAAGCGAGAGAGCAAAGTCAGCATGAGCAAGACCTCCAAGCTTCTGTCTACCAGCGCTAAAAGGTGAACCCTCCCTTCTCCTTTAGTCCTGCCTTGTCTCGTCACAGAACAAGGTAGTGGTTTTCCTCCAGCTTTAGATGATTAGACTTTGTACTCTGGCTCCTTTAGTCGTAATTCAGAGTGACTGTTTGATTAAATTTAATATTTTATTGTTGTTTTTTTTTTCATTGTTCTTTGCAGAATTCAAAAGGAACTGGCTGACATTACACTGGATCCTCCTCCGAACTGCAGGTGAGAGATAGTATTTCAGTCTCATCTGTTTGGAGTTGATAAACATTGTTAACAGGAATCACCTCTACCTGTGTAACAAGAAGGTATTAAATATTAAGGGTGTGGGACAGGAAACTCTCTGAAGCTCTTCCTTCCTATTAGCTTTATGCCATCAACTGATTTTGTTAGTTTTGCAGATTGTGAGTTGATTTGAATTGACCAAATTTACAGTATATGATTGGATCAGAACTGGATCTGTGTGTTGTGACATGGTGCTGTATGAATAATCTGAATTAGGGGTGCACTGATGAACGGATCCCGATTTCCTGAATTTTGGGTGATTAGCAATCGGCCGATGCTAGCATGTGAAACTGATGTTCTCTACCTCCGCAAAAGTCTGAATGTCATGAATTAATTGAAGAACCAGCATTCAATCACTAACCGCCTTCAGAGGAACAGCGTGGATCTAGATAGGTTCTGCATGCTTCAGTGTGTGTTCTCTTTGACCCATTGCCTTAACACACACAACCAGCAGAGGGAGAGTAGATGTCAGGTGGTGAGGGCAGTGTCTCATTCTGCAAAGACCAGTTCCTCCCAAATAGCTTTTTACAGGTCAGTGAGATGAGCTCTTTGCAAAATGTGACAATGTGAGGCTACATAGATGCATGGAAGCTAAACTCCTGCTGCTGTCAGATATTAACTAGGAGGGATCCCAGGACTGAACCTTGCTGTACTCCATGTGAAAAGGGAAGGAGGAGGGGTGACAGAACTGTTATGTGGGCAGAAGCAGTTTTCATGAAGCCAAATTTGGTCTGTCTGGCCTGTTTTTAAACAAGCCTGGTTGGTTTAGACACCTGAAAATAAAAGCAGTAAACAGTCTGTTCTACTCATGGATCCGCTCGTCTCCACGATCTGTGCATCTTCAGGTCTAGGGCACAGGGATGGGTCATGTTCTGTTCATGCCTTTTATTTTCCGGTCGGATGTAATGACAGGTTTGTCGGTGAATGTCGGCTCTAAATAACCGGTGTGTGAACTTGAGGTTGTGCCGTCTAGACCTGGAAGGTGAGCTGACAGCTTAAACACCAGCAGTTAGCTCTCTGAGAGCCTCCAGGAGCTTTTAGAAGACACTTAGTGGATTTAGGTACTACTGTAACAATCCTGAGTTATATCCTGATGTACACTTAACAACTATAAATCTCCTGCACCAAGAACCACTGAAGGAAAAGACACAAAAACCTCTGAAGAAGACTCCGACTTTCTTTATGCAGTATAAACAAATATAGAGTCAGATTATGGGATTTCTCTTTTGTTTTTGATAAAAGACCAAGGGTAATTTCTGCCGCTAGCGTTAGACTCACGTTTGTTTTTGCTGTATTTACCCAGAATACCCTGTGCTGCAGTCCGCTTCCTGCTTTTGAAGCGGTCTCCGGTCCACTTGGTGTTCACCTTTGCATTCAAACCATATCAAAGCTCACTTCGACCAAACCCCAGACTGAGGATTATAGATGGACAGGAGTTTACTTTTTTAGTCCACGTCAGAGTTCAGTTTCACATTCAGAGCTCCCCAAACCAACTGGACTTTCTAGGCAAACGAACTGGATTAGAGCGGACTGAACAGGGCTGGTGTGAATGCATGGCCCTGATCCTTCTAGTTTTCCCTTGTTGTTCCAATGCAGTCTCCCCTTTTTTACCATTCTCCTAACTGTCCCCCAAACATCCTGGGATCTGCCTGAATTCAGTCTTAAACTGTGGAAAACATGAGATAACCCCTAAATCAATAAAGCCAGAACTGGCATATATAACAGTTTGACATCGTCATTGCAAAGTGCAGCAGGCCTCTAGCTGATGCTGTGTGCTACAGGCTGTGTCGTTGGAGCCCTGAGGTTTATGAAAAGGTTCTTCTCTAAGGAGGAACTGGCTGGCCCCATTACCTCAACAAGCCGCTGAGCTCTGATCTGCTGCACACACAAACACACTCGCACACACCCCTTCACACCATTTAAAAGGTGAAAGTTCCCTTCACTAGGTTGAGGTGTATCTGGTGTTGCAGCAGCGCTGCTAGTCTCTGTTGCGTGCCTGTGTTATGGTGGGGCAATGCGGTTCTGGGGACAGCCGCTGCAGCTGAACCTGCTCCACTCGGCCCGGCTGGCTCAGCACGTTGGCAGCTGTCTGTGGAAAGACTGAGTCAGTGCAGCAGCAGCTGCAGCCGGGTCAGACATGAAGGGAACATGTTACAGGTGTGTGGTTGGTGTGTTGAACTGATAGCTGTTGAAAACATGAATGTGAGAGTATATTTACAGGGGAATTCTAGTTGTTACACTTCCTTACAAATGTAATCATAGACCTGAATATTTTTCACAAACTCTAAATTTTTTTATTTGGCGTTTGGAGGAAAAGAATAGTTGAAACTTCATTTTTCACAATAAAAATCTGCAAAAGTATCTTCAGTGTGGTTAACATCACACTCAGCACAGAACTAGTCTGCAGAACCAGGTTCTGCTCGGTACAGCTGGTTGGGTTCAAAGCAGGGCTGGGCATTTATTGTATGTATCATTTATTGCAATAAATTTCTTATAAGATTTTGATTTAACGTTGTCACAATAAATTGCAATTCCAATTGTTACAGACTAGTACCACACAATATCATAATAAAACTTTAAGTCCATATTGCCCGCTTCCAGTTCAAAGTTCATCTGTTTGAGTTTTGATCAGTGTTTTTACTTCATTGTTCATCAGCAGGATGTAGCTGTGCTCTACAGCAGCAGAACCCTGAACCACATGTTGAGAACCCCAAACAGGTTCCCAGGTGATTCACCAACAAAAACACATGGAACCAGAGCATAGATCAGAATGTTCAACTACCAACTGTAATAATAATAATAATAAATATAATATAAACAGAATCTGCCAGCATGATGGGTAACTCCACCCATCCAACATGGCTGCCAAACTGCTTTCAGTTGAATGTGTAGAAATCAGTCAAATAAAAGGCATCAGGCTAGAGCTACAGATAATGATTATCTTAGTAATCAATCTATCGATTATTCTCACAATCAGATATTTGTATAAAATAAATTGGCACATTAAGATATTTAATTGAACTGCCTAATCTTATACAACATTAGAAATGCATAAGGTAATGCAAATAATGCAAATCTACCCACCTGGAAGGTGAACTTTGACCCCAGTCCTAGGACCCCTGCTGCCTCTGACAGGGTTTCCTCCAATCCTAAACTTTAGCCCGCTCCATTCTGACCTTTAACCAGTTTCCCTGGTTAAGGTTCAGGATGTAGACACGCTGCTCTGTGAGGCAGAAGCTCAGAAGTTTAGAAGCTGCAGCTCAGAGAAGGAGCTGTGCCATGAAGGCGGGGCTAGGTCCACCCAGGCGTTTTGTACAGCTGAATGGTTGCCATGGAGACTTAAAGATTCCTCAAACATGCATTCTTTTCAAGGCAACACTCCAGGTATGTTTTTGATGAGGGAGTAACATTATAAGATGACATAAAGCTCAAAAAAAGATATTTTAAGATATTTGTTTACACTGGATTTTCTTTGTTGGTGTCAGGGTAAATGGGGCTGGATGGGAATGTGTTCAATCTGATCTGAAACCTTTCTTCCCTCCAGCAGCTCTCAGACATTTCGATGGAAACTTTCCAGATCAATGTTTTGAGATGTGAACGCTGCAGACATGCAAGCAGTTCCTGCCTGCAGCCCCTGTAACAAAAGCAGGTTGGGGTGTGAAGAGGAGCTGGAGCACATGCGGGCAAAAATAAAACTCAACATTAACCTGGTTTATGCTGACGTGGCTGCAAATCTGACCAAAACTATTACAGACTTCATGCTCCTTCCTAATGTTACTCTGCTGACCTTCTACTGCAGTCAGCCTTTCCTTCAGGAGACGAATTCCCTTCCATCATGTCATCTTCCTCCTAATAAGCTCTGGGGTTGGAGGGGTCCAGAGCCCCAGGCTGTGACCTGTAGCCAGGGGGCGCTGATGACTCAATCTGATCTGGTGCTGAAGAGATGAAGAAGCTGATTGCTGCAGTGTGTTCAGGTGTGTCCGCTCAGTGTGAGGCACTTCAAAGCCAAATGTCAGAGTGTGTGTGTGTGTGTGTGGGAACACGAGTGAATGAAGTTATGCAAAACCTGCACTAAGCTGTAAACAATGAGCTCCTGTGTGTTCATTCACAGGTTCAAAGGTTAAACTCTGGGTAGAGTTGCTTCTCCTTTAAGCATTCAGTTTTTTGTGACTGCTCCTGCAGCAGTCTGTGCACTAAGAGGCGGTGGGAGAATGTCCCTCTGACGGCAGCGATAGTGACAGTTTCCTCACAGAGACATGCTGCTGAACGGAGCAGCTCAGATCAGACGGATGGAGATGATAACACTGAGCTCTGATTGGGTCAAAGATTCTGTCAATATAGGTCAACTTGATATGGCTGGTTTAATTTGTTTAGTTTTGAAACTGTGTAAATATTAACATCAATAAAATGTAGTTATCATTTTAAAAGAGTTTAGTTTTTCTTTATCTTAAAATCTTAAAATGAGAATATTGAAGTTGCAGTTTAAAAATTCCAACAAATTTCCTTTCCTGTAGTAAATATTTGTCAAAAATTAAAGGAAGTTACTTTTTCTCAAAGGTTTGTGGCTCTAAACGCATTTTATTTAGCCTTTAGGAAAGCTTTAGGAAATTCTAATGCCATCGGATCATATCAGGTTCCTGCATAGAAGCAGGAATGGCAATCGGTTTAGATATCGATCAATACTGCAGCATCCATTCTAGAAACTCCCAATAAACCCAGTAAAAGTACAAAAACATGACTTTAGTCACATTTCCAGGCTGTTGGACTCTGATGGAAGGTTTGCCCTCTGACCTTATGTGAACTGAACCCACTCAGGACCGGTTGTGTGTGTGTGTCGACAGTGCTGGCCCTAAAGGAGACAACATCTATGAGTGGAGGTCCACCATCCTGGGCCCCCCGGGCTCCGTGTACGAGGGAGGAGTGTTCTTCCTGGACATTGCCTTCACACCAGACTACCCCTTCAAACCCCCCAAGGTAAGGATTCTACACAATACACACACATTCACTAGATCAGAATATTACTGAAAGGCCTGTTTAGATCACAAACTTCACCAGGTGAAACATTATATAGATTATAAATTCATTTCTATTAGTTATGAAGATTAGCCCTTATAGCTAGTGAAAACATAAACGTTATAATTAGAAGATTACATCAGACCAATTTTAAAAACTGTTTTTAAAACCGGAAACATGGACGGAGGCGTGTCATGTTGACATACTTTGCTGGACGATAAATTCTCAAAAAAAAATTCTTGAAAATGTTCAACTTTTACATTTCTTTTGCCTGAATTAATTTTTTTTGCCATTTACGTCACCCCTAATATGCCATAGTAAGTAGAAGTATTTCATAGAGCCCATAAGCTGCATTTATTTTAGATGTGTAATGTTCGGGATTTCCTCCAGAGGGCACACTTCAACTTAGAAAAAAAACAACTTTCAAAGTGAAATTGTGGCAATTACCTTGTAGGACTTGGTCGTGACAGTCCAGTCTGTCGGATCAGACTGGTTCGGACTCTGATCCGGTTCTGAGGGGGAACAGAACCAAACAGGTGGTTTGTTTCTGTGGGGTTTCATAGTTTCTCACTGGGGCATTGTGCGTGTCATCAGGTGACGTTCCGCACCAGGATCTACCACTGCAACATCAACAGCCAGGGGGTGATCTGCCTGGACATCCTGAAGGACAACTGGAGTCCTGCCCTCACCATCTCCAAGGTCCTGCTGTCCATCTGCTCCCTGCTCACCGATTGCAACCCTGGTGAGAGATCTGTAGCACTCAACACTTTCTCTGATGACATTCAGTGGTTCCCCCCACTGATGCTGTACTTGTGTTTTGACAGCGGACCCCCTGGTGGGAAGCATCGCCACACAGTACACCACAAACAGACCAGAACACGACAGGATAGCCAAACAGTGGACCAAACGCTACGCCACATAATCAGCAGAGCGGCCGCCGCTGGGACGACTGGAGGGTGGGATGAACTGGGGGGGGGGGGGGGGGGGTTTGTGGAAAAGGGGGGGGGGGGGGGGTTGGGGGGGGGGGGATTTTTAACTTGGGGGTGAAGTTTTATTTTTTTTT